>NJDC01006876.1:100058-124291 GCA_002245475.1 Calephelis virginiensis | reverse complement strand
CAAAATATTACCAATGCGAAAACATTCCTGGAAACAGTTGTCAGATTCCTAACAGATGTCGTTTCTAATGCAACATATGGAGGCGAACAATCAAATGTGGATATAACGGGAACTAATACAGAAAACAGAGCACCTAAAAAAATACCTACATCTATTGTATCTGAAAATAGTTTAAATAATAATGGTATAATTTTAAACAATGATAATGTTATAACAGATATTAGTCAATCACCAAATGGTGCAGATTTATCTCGGGATCAAAATAATGTTCCATCTGTGTCTAGCGATGTCACATCAAATAACGGAAGAACTGATAACGTACTCATCGACGCAGCACCTTCTTCAATTGCTAGTGAAAATAAAGGAGAAACTAATATTAACGATATTAACCAATCTCCTAATGGAGCAGAGGCATCAGTAAGTCAAAATAGTATTCCATCCGTCGATGGTGATTTAGCTTCTATAAATACCGAAAACATTCCAACATCGCCTACTGGGCAAGAAAACAATAATGTAGTTCCTGCAGATGCTAATAACGGCAACCAATCTCCTAATAGTGCAGATATACCTGTGGTTCAAAGTAATGTTCCATCCGTAAGTGGTGATGTCCCTCCTGCAAATAATGGGAACATTGCAACAGTACCTACTGGACAAGAAAGTAATAATGTAGCTGCTGCAGATGCTAATAACATTGGCCAATCTTCAAATGGTATAGACTTATCTCAGGGTCAAAACAGTGTTCCATCACTGACTGGAGACGTCTCATCTTCAAACAATGAAATCATTCCAACAACACCTACTGGACAAGAAAACAATAATGTAGCTGCTACAGATGCTAATAACGTCAGCAAATCTCCTAACAGTGCAGATGTACCTGTGGTTCAAAGTAATGTTCCATCAGTAAGTGGTGATGTTCCTTCTGCAAATAATGGAAACATTGGAACAGTACCTACTGGACAAGAAAGTAGTAATGTAGCTGCTGCAGATGCTAATAACATCAACCAATCTCCTAACAGTGCAGATATACCTGTGGTTCAAAGTCATGTTCCATCCGTAAGTGGTGATGTCCCTCCTGCAAATAATGGGAACATTGCAACAGTACCTACTGGACAAGAAAGTAAGAATGTAGCTAATGCAGATGCTAATAATGTTGGACAATCTGCAAATGGTGCAGACTTATCTCAGGGTCAAAACAGTGTTCCATCACTAACTGGAGACATCCCTTCTTCAAACAATGAAAACATTCCAACAACACCTACCGGACAAGAAAACAATAATGTAGCTGCTGCAGATGCTAATAACGTCAGCAAATCTCCTAACAGTGCAGATGTACCTGAGGTTCAAAGTAATGTTCCATCAGTAAGTGGTGATGTTCTATCTGCAAATAATGGAAACATTGGAACAGTACCTACTGGACAAGAAAGTAGTAATGTAGCTGTTGCAGATGCTAATAACATCAACCAATCTCCTAACAGTGCAGATGTACCTGTGGTTCAAAGTAATGTTCCATCAGTAAGTGGTGATGTTCCTTCTGCAAATAATGGAAACATTGGAACAGTGCCTACTGGACAAGAAAGTAATAATGTAGCTGCTGCAGATGCTAATAACGTCAGCCAATCTCCTAACAGTGCAGATGTACCTGTGGTTCAAAGTAATGTTCCATCAGTAAGTGGTGATGTTCCTTCTGCAAATAATGGAAACATTGGAACAGTACCTACTAGACAAGAAGGTAGTAATGTAGCTGCTGCAGATGCTAATAACATCAGCCAATCTCCTAACAGTGCAGATGTACCTGTGGTTCAAAGTAATGTTCCATCCGTAAGTGGTGATGTCCCTCCTGCAAATAATGGGAACATTGCAACAGTACCTACTGGACAAGAAAGTAATAATGTAGTTAATGCAGATGCTAATAACGTCAGCCAATCTCCTAACAGTGCGGATGTACCTGTGGTTCAAAGTAATGTTCCATCCGTAAGTGGTGATGTCCCTCCTGCAAATAATGGGAACATTGCAACAGTACCTACTGGACAAGAAAGTAATAATGTAGCTGCTGCAGATGCTAATAACATTGGCCAATCTTCAAATGGTACAGACTTATCTCAGGGTCAAGATGTTCTTTCTATCCCCGCAAACGCTATATCTACGAATAATGAAAACTTGGGCTTGGCATCTTCTGTGACAACCGATCAAACAAACGTAAGTGATATTAATCAATCTCCAAATGGAGCAGACGTGTCTGTTAGTCAAAATACGGTCCCATCGGTAGCTGATCAAAACATCGTTTTAGAAAGCGTAACAACTGAAACTGTTAAAGGGAGTTATCAAGATTTAATCGGAAGCAGCGATCCTGCATCAAATGTAATTGATTTTGCTACCACTGCAAATGGTGTCGGTAATAACGCGGTGACTAATACTACTACTGCTACTGAGAGCATACAATCATATGATGTTACTACTGATATAGCAATAGCTTCTGAAGTTTCAACATCCCTAATTGACATTATTAGTGGTAATCTAAAACCTAGTGACAGTTCTGCTTCTAGTTCATCTTTGAATAATACACAAACAACACCAACTACCGTAGGAAATGGCACAGATCAAGTTGTAGACTCGACTCAACCAGAACCATTTGCTATTGACAATACTCCTTTAGTGACCTCAAAACAAACACCTGTAGATATAGCAGCAACGGAAACTAACTTATTTGATGGTATAACCATACCTGCTGAACCAGGAGCATCTGTGGTTGAAATAACGTCTCAAACAGTATAACTTTAGTATGGCTAATATAGTAAGAGATACAACTTGTCACACGCAATGAAACAATGTTATTACTCATTTAAAATATTTATTTAAAATTTTTACAAGTTTAGTTTTTATGATATAGAAAACTATTTAAAATAAAGTTTTGCAAAACTATTCGCTTTTTATTTGTTACATAATATAATCGAATAACAAGTCTGTACATGGTTTTACTTTGATGTTACATGTTTGTTATCATAAAGTTAATTAAATCTCCATTAAAATATTCTTCTGATTTCAATTATTTCGTTTTTCTAAATATCTGCAGGCTATTATTAGAAGTGTGTCATTTTTTAACGACGTTATGAATTGACACAAACATGGTATTCCTTTGAATATATTAAAATTTAATGATATTTTTGTAATTATCTGTTGTTACAGTTGAAAACATTTCCAATCCATAATTTATGAATATCCATTCTAAGTACATAACTGTATTTTGTTATTATTTTATTTAGGCAACAAACGTTTCAAGGACCGTTACTGCTATGTTATGTGAATTTGTTTCGAAAAAATATTGAAAACTAACACACAGTTAATGTTATCATATAAAATACGAAAAAATTAAAACATCAGTAGTAAACGGAACAACGCGACGGTATGATGTAGTATTTTTTTAATTCTGTAAGATAGTAATATTTCTGTAGTGACAACAAATTTTACGAAAAGGTCTTAACAACAATCAATTCATCTAAATAACAAATTTAATTATCTTTCCATTTTTTAAAGTTTTACAGAAATATAGAACACAGGAAAACATGAAAGAAAACAGAAGTATCTATATCTTACTTAATGATTGTTGTAATTAAAATAGAACTATATCATAATTATTGCTAATTAATACTAATGACTTATATTTTCCTAAAAATAAAATTTGGTATTAAAATAGGTATCTATAAGGTGTTGGAATGCAAAAGAGGTATATTTAAAATAAAAACAAAGTGTATGTACATTATGAATTTAAATATAATAAAATAATTTAACTAAATTTAATTAAATTAACAACGTTAATATTGTTGTTGCATAGGTTTCAATTCGCCTTTCAATTTTCGTAAGCAATATTTTGTAAGTCATAACATATTCAATTCATGTCACTTGATAGTAGCATGAAATATGGTACACATATGCGCTAATGCTGCCACAGATTTATAACGAAGTATGGACTTACGGCCAATATTTATTATCAATCCTAATCCAAAACTCGCTGTCCAAGATTGATATTTTGATCCATTTTTATGTTATCGCTTGCCAATAATATATTTGTGCACAGGATAAATATGGGAATGAGGTATAAGATAGGCCGGCGGATACGCAGCTATCTAGATTGCTTGAAATCCATTAGATTGAGATACATTATTAACATTGGCCGATAGGCACTACAATTTCGTGACGTCAAATAGTCAGTTAGTAACTTATGTGCTTGCTTGTTTTTACTCGTAGTTATCAACTCACGTAATATTGAGCATCTAATATAATCTAGAAGGATTGTTTTAAACATTTTAGAAGTGACTTCTAAAATTGTCCTATGTCACCTACTTTGGATGGGTTCTACAGAAAAATTAATGCAGTGTCATATCCAATACTTATTCGTAGCATTTGGGGGAGTGTTATAATTGTGTTGATTGAGCGGGTCAGGAATTATGTTTGGAAATGAATATGAATCATTCATGTACTTATAGTCACTAGGTAGCCCTACAAGACCCATATTGAGGGAACCATTTGAAGGACTCCAGTTAGCTGATGCTGGGTCTACAGGCAGCTTAGAATAATCTGTAGGTATTTTGGGAAATTCACTGCTTGGTAACTCTTTATATTCACTTATCGTTTTTGCATACGTGTCGTCTCTTTGCTCTATCACTTCTTCACCTATAACTTTCTCTTCTGTATCAGTTTCTTTGGTTATATAGTTAACTTTGTTGTAAATATCACTGCTTGGGTATCGAGTGTAGTCATTTCTAGGAGGAGTAGCCTCTAATAGTTGACTATGAGAAGATGCAGCCGCTGTAGATACTAAATGGCCAAATGTAGAACCGGAAGTGCTAGGGAAAGCTGCACTTTGGAAAGCTTGGTTTAAATGTTGTGATTGAGCCATTAGTTGATTATAATTTGCATATTTCTGATGATGCCAAGCTTCAGGATGTTGAGGATGATGTTGTGATAACGCTGATATATCACTCGGAGGATATGGACAGGGTATTTGTGGCATTGGTAACGATGAGTAGCTTCCTAAAGTTGGAGTGGGGTTCGAACCCGTATGTTTCCGTAAGCGAGCTCTTCTGTTAGAAAACCAAACCTGAAATTAAAAAAAATATAATTAAGAGAAGACATTATACATAAGTAATCTTGATAATGGATTTATATTTAACTAGCGGCCTGCCCATGCTTTGTACGGTTATGAAATATACAAACAAACTTTCTTCTTCATTTATCTATTAAGAAAACGGCTTCAAAATCCGTTGGGTAGTTTTAAAGATTTAAGCATACAAAGGGATATAAGGACAGAGGAAGCGACTTTGTTTTATACTATATAGTGATAATCTCAAATGTATATTTCTGTACCTTTGTAATTCGTAAGGATAAAATGTTATCATTTTGATTGAATTATTATTGGATTATACGTCTTTATTAGGACCAAAGGTAAATAAGCCGATGGATGTCCTGATCTTAAGAAATACAACGTGTTTATAAATACCACAGATGTAAATATCGCTTGGTCACCTTATGGCTGAGATGTTAGTCTCTTCTTTCATCTTTCTTCTGTTACGTCTCATCGCCTTTGTGATCGATTCCCGGGTCGGGCAACAAAAAAAAATGTGGATTTTTAAATTTTGTAATAAAAAATGTTGCCTTCGATTAGATGTGATAGCCAGGTTAGCGATAGGCTTGCCACTTATCACATTGTGGGACTTAGTATCTTCATCTAGTCGTGGGTGCTCTGGTTGTGCCTCTGCCTACCATTTGGGGATATGGGCATGAAGATACTTTTTTCTTTTACGTCCTGACCTGTCCTCTGAACTGGCTCACGACATTTAAGAATGTACTTAGCAATAATAATATCTCAGTAATTCACCTAATCATCGCGAAATTCAACTTAATACGACTTATTATTAGTAAAAATTTATTGATCTCCAAATATTTTTTACTGTTGACTTTAACTAAAACTTCGTTTTAACCTGACGAAGCTTGGACTGGTTAAATTAAGCATTAAGGATATGTTTAAATCTAAATAATATCTCTGTTATTCAAATTAGATTTATCACGAAAACATATGTTAACATGTGTGTATTGGAATTACACAGAACTAGTTCCCAATCCCGGCTTCGCTCTCGTCCCAAAGTATATTTTGTACAAACTGTAGCATAAATGTTATTTTGATGTATAAACTACATTCCTGTAAAGTTTCATTCTGAATCTGTTCAGTACTTTTTGCGTGAAAGCGTAACAAACATCCACCCTAACAAAATTTTGAATTGATAATGTTAGTAGAATTCTCATAAGATTTCTAATAAGACAATATATTTTTTTTGTAGACCTAGGTTTCGACAATTAGTGCTCAAAGCCTAGTCTTTTGCGTGCCCCCTGAAAGGAACTAGCACACATATGTACTCGCTGTGGAACCAACTGTATTAGCGAGGGTAAAAAGAAAAGTTTAATTCATTATTCATAGTTAAGACGGGACCAATGCGTGTCGGCTCAGTTAGTGCTTTAAAAAACAAATGTACCTGGATTCTTGCTTCAGTTAGTCCAGTTTGTAATGCCAGCTCCTCTCTTGTATATACATCTGGGTATTGCGTTCTGTGAAATGCCCTTTCCAACGCGTCCAGTTGTTCTCCAGTGAATGTGGTGCGGGACCGACGTTGTTTTCTTTTTAAGGTTAGTCCTGGTTCCGACTCTATGTCAGATGAGTCTGATCCTCGATCTGTAATTTAAAAAAAAGCATCTTAACGCCCATATCCCTGAAGGGGTAGGCAGAGGCACAACCAGGGCACCCACGACTAGCCGAAGATACTAAGTCCCACAATGTGATAGGTGGCAAGCCTATCGCCAACTGGGCACATTTCCAATCCCGAGCAACATTTTTTTTATTAGAAAATTGGAAAAACCCAATTTTCGTTTTTATTGCCAGACCCGGGACCTCATGCAGTCAAGTCCAACAACTGAACCGCTAGATCACATAGGCTGTAATTAAAATTTAGTCTATTAAATATCAGCCAATATTGGTAATTTATGCAAAACGTCTAGTAATCCATATTAGTACATACTATATAGCCACACCAATCCACATGTAAAAAAAAGTTAGTAACACGACACAAGAACGGCTGAACTGATTTCGCTGAAAGTTGATTAGGAAGTAGCTTAGACACAGTAGACTGACATAGGATACTTCATATCCAGTTCTACTGCGAGTAAACTAGGAAAACAACATTCAATGTTTTCTATACAAACAGGTGGAACGACAATCGTCGGAATAGCCAGTAATATTTTAAATGTCGTCATGTTTGCCTGCTCTTCTTTTAAGGCTAAATTGTTTAACCGATTGTGATGAAATTTAATATGCATAAAGATAAAGATACGAGTTCAAACATAGGCTACTTTTCTTTCCAAAATCAACGTTCTGAGGACTAACACATGGGAATAAAGTTTGTATGAAAATGTTTTCTACGCTGACGAAGACGCAGGTAAATAGCTAGTCATATATAAGCTTAAGTTTAATTTTTCAATGATTAGATACAATCATTGTCTAACGGTCAGGTAAATAACTTTTTTTCATGATATTGGAAGGCAAACAAGCAGACGGATTTCCTGATGGTATGAAATTCACGCCGCCTAGAGATACCAAATGTGGTAATAGTGCGTTGCCTACCTGAGGCCGAGATGTTAGACCTAGAGCAAAAGTAAGTTTACCGGCTTACTTTCCCTCCGGACCGAGGCATGTCAACGGCAAGAATTGACGTTATGGCGGCAGGAATAGGTAAGGCGGTGGTACCAATCCGGGCGAGTTGCTGGGAGACTCTACCACCTAGTCAGATGTCACGGTGTTAGTGAAGGTAAGGCTATGCTCGCCTTTTACAAGCTGCCTGGCAGGAAGGCAGATGGTCTATTTTGCAAAGGAGCCCGGACCAACACGGGGCAAATAACTGAGTGATTCTTGCCAAAAGCGAGATGTACTTATGTATGTTTATATTTTAGACAGAGATAGAGAAATTCGAAATTGAGACGGTAGTTACTAAAAAACGATCGAAACGAAGCATCCATTTCTGTCTGAAATCTCGTTTTCTTCATTCTTAGCTTAAGCTGAAAGGTTACGAAATTCACTTCCTGGTAAAATTCGTGTATTACACATACAATTCCTTGTTGAAAACAATCGAAGGAACATTATGATAGGGTTTTTGCTCCTTTTGTTTAGTTTTATTCTAGTATATTTTACGTTTCGTACGTGTATGCATTAAGTAGTTACACTTAGCATTGTTTTCTATTCCAAGTCTATATATTTCATTTATTATTTTCCTTTAATGAGTTTCTTTCATTAGAGTTAAGTTCGACTTTTCTACTTACGTTTAACAAGTTTAAGTTTTTCTGTAATTTTTGTTGTGTGCAATAAAGAGTTATTATTATTAAAATCTGTAAAAAAAGAGTGAGATTTTTTTATGTATGATTAAGCATTTCTCGCTCGTCAGAGAATCTGATAGTTATTTTACTAACCGTTAGCATTTCTATCTGCTTAATAAAAAAAATGTCCCATAATAAAATTATTTCAAAAGTTATGCTTAAGTATGACGAAAGTAAGTACGGCGTCGCTATTACAAAAAAATTATTTCGGTAAATTGTGATAATAAAAGTTGGAACTTCTGTCAATCAATCACAAGATAAAAAACAAAGCTGAAGAAATATTTTCTTAAGATTTTTGTGTTTAGATTTTCTTTTGACTTTCATTCATATTATGAAAATCAAAAGTTATAAAACATTTTTTACGTAGGTAGTTCGAGAAAACAAACAAACAGACTTCTTGTTTCGTATGTATAAAATATGTGGTATCTACCTACACCAAAAGTATTAATTAAAGTGTGCACAGGAGTATGTGAGCACCCCATAGCCTACTCGTCGAAATGTTGAATTTCGTAAACAAAAACATCTACTTCATTTCCATTACCATGCCGCGATTTAGTAATTGGGTAAATGACTGATATTTATTTATTAAATATAATATGCCTATTGCATAAAACGCAGTTTAACAAGTAAAATGTTCGTACTTATTTTGAAATATATCAGGTTTCATCTGTTAATGATCACTTGATCACCGCCTCGTTGATCGAGTGGCTAGAGTACACACCTAACTACACTGACCAACCGCGAAGCTCGGGTTCGATTCCTGACGCGGGCAGGCATTCGTAAGCTGAACATTTAGATGTCTGTATTTCTATGTCTGGGTGTTTATTTAATTTATTCTGGTATCTATTGAAGTATTTCTATGTATCAGAATTGTTGACTAACATCTATAACACAAGCATATAATTTGCTTACTCTTGGGTTTGTTTCGATTTGTATAACTTGTCCAGAGATATTTATCATATTAAATACTACATTATTTAAAGCTGGGTAAACAAATTTTGAAAGTATTCAATTGTTACAACAATAATATGACCAATAAATTCTCTACACAATTTTAAGCAAATCTCCCGTTAATGTGTAAAGGTCCAAAAACGTGATTTTTAGAATAGCTGAGTGATTTTTTCACTGATATTTCTATTAATATGGTACCAATCGATTAAAAACAATAGTAAAAAAATGTCACATACCCCATTATTTTTCGGAAAGGCAGGTGACGACTCAGAGGTGGTGAGATATTTTATCAAAAATCACGTTCCCTCCGATCCGAACATGAGAATTAATACATTAAGTATTACTTAATAAATCACTTGATAAAATTTGTATTCATAACTGTCTTTTTGAAAAAAAACAACCATCAAATTATGTTTGTTATTAACTTAGTTACAAAAACAAACATACAATGGAATTAGGAAACTCCTCATTTTTGGAGCTGGGAAGAGAAATAATCCTACCTCAATTGCACTAGTACTATTTAACTACGCTTCGAGATATTTAAAATATCTATTAGGACATAAATAGACAAATTTATTTAACCCTAAAACAATTAACCTACATGCTTTTATTACGTGCGTTAATTCATATTATTAAATTAAATACTTAATAAGTATTGTAAAAAAATAAATTAACAGCCAGATCTAGAATCACAGGTAGACTTGACTTCATGAGATCCCGGGTTGCATTCCCGGGTTAGAAAAAAGTTTTTTAACTTTTCATTAAAAGAACAACGCTGCACGCGGTTAACAATGTGTCCGGTTAGCGACAGGTTTGTCACATGTCACATTGTGGAACTTACTGCTTTTGGTTAATCGTGTCCAAACTTAGTTGTACCACTGCTTACTTCTGAGGGGATAGGTACAGGTGTGAACTTTTTTAGATGTATACATTATCATATATCATATCTTATTCGACATGACTTCATGAAGTCCCGGGCTTGAATCTTGGGTCGGACAACAAAAAGAAAATGCGATATTTCCAATTTTCTAATAAAAAAAAATGTTGCTCGGGGTTGGATATGTTCCCGGTTGGCGACAGACTTATCTTTCCTTCCTTTTCTTAGTGTCTTCGGCTAGTCGTGGGTGTCTTGATTGTGTCTCTGCCTACCACTTCGAGGATATGGGCGTAAAGATACTTTTATATCATATTACAAAAATGCCAACCTCTGGCGGGAATAAAAGCCAAGCTTTGATCTTTGGTAGTTAAAAACGCTAACAAAATTTTAAATCTTATAATTTGCGTAGGGTGATTAAGTTAAATAAAATAAATCCCACAAATGTGACCTAAGCCAAACGTGAGCGTTGTCGTTTTACATGTCATAAATCGAAATCGCGACGCCTAAGCAATGAATGGTGCCAAAATGTCACCCGAGCAGCAAAGAAGCCGACAAAGGGACCGCCGATTTGGGTGTTCTTATTCCACATGAGCCCCTATTTTTTCATTTCATTCAATTTTGACTTCTTTCAAAGGCTATTAATATAAGCCGCATTTTTTAAAATCAGTTTTAATGTTCAAACCGCGCATTGTTGAATGTTTTTTAATGTTTCCGTAGGATACCGCTACTGATTTATAAATGAGATGATCTGAGATTGGTCCTGATTTTGATGTAGATGATTCGAATGACGTGGGTTTTCATAAAAAAGTCAATTAATATACGCGTGTCACAAAAAAGAATTTGACAAATCGCTACTATGTTGTACGAAATGAATTATAGCTTGGCTATAAGAAGACAGGTTACAGAGATGAATATGAAGGATTATTATAACAGACTAGCTGTCCCGGCGAACTTTGTTCCACCCGTCCAGTTTGTAGGGGAAAATTAAAATGTTGTATTTCCTGGTTTCCTCGCAATTTTTTCCTTTTTGTTATTTTTAAACCTTCCCTGGACTTAAACAAATAATTCAAAACCAAAATTAGCAAAATCGGTTCAGCCGTTCTCGAGTTTTAGCGAGACTAACGAACAGCAATTGATTTTTATATATAAGAAAGAAGAAGAAGATTAGTTGAACACCTTTGTAAAACATGCCCACTGACACCGTTATTTTAATGTTACGTACATACACATCTTCACTCCAAGTCCCTTACGGGGTAGGCAGAGAGTATCGAGTTCTAAACCTCGCTGGTAGACCAGCCTTGTTTCCTACACATTCATTACCTTTACCGGTTTCGGAGACTATTTAACTGTCTCCGGATAACACTCAAGCGATTTGATCGTGGAATTTTAATTATGAAGAGCCATTTTTGTAATTTCCGAATAGTCTTTTGAATTGATTTTCCATACAAAACATAAACACATTCGGTGTATGTATGAGTGAAACAAATTATTACCGATGCGCTCTTAATTACAATATTTATTAATATTATAAATGTTTCATTGCTATTATTTGTATGTATGTATATCCTGTTTTTACGTCAAAACGATGAAACCGATTTCAACATTTTAAGCATTGAAACAGATTTTAGCTTTGGTATATTTTTTTTACAACGATTTCAAAAACAATGAACAGTCCTTTAGCGAGTGCTTACTGATTTTCGCTTCTGTGGTCTAGCGGTACAGGTGTTGGATTTGACTCAATGAGGTCCTGAGTTTGAATCCCGAGTTTGACAATTTGGTATTTTAAATTAAAGACAATTTGGTATTTCCAATTTTCGAAAAAAAAAAATTGCTCGGGATTGGATGAGCCCTGTTGGAGATAAGCTTGCCACCTATCACTTTGTGGGACTTAGTGTCTTCGGCTAGTCGTGAGTGCCCTGGTTTTGCCTCTGCCTACGCCTTCGGGGATATGGGCGTGAAGATACTTTTTTAAATGATTTTTTTGTGCGAACAAGCGAATTCAAATTCAGAATAGCTTTTATTACGTAGATCTTTACAAAGATTCTCGTAACGCATCTATATAATTCTAAAAACGACCACTGGATCGGAACGCGGCCACTCACTGAGAAGATCCGGCGAAAGAAACTCAGCGGGCTTGTCTTTTTTCTTATAAATCTAATTTACAAAAGTTTATTACATTTACAAATAATTTGCAGAGATTGGCATGAGGAGCAATTAATCCGGAGCATTTCTGTCTTCTAAATATTCTGAAATCTTATAATAACCCTTACCATACAACTTAATACATTTTTCAAATTTGTTAAATGGTAAGTCTTTAATATGCTCGCGAAGCAGGCGCCTCTCTTGAATTTATTTGTATATTTTGTGAAATTTATTTATATCTTAACCCTGGAACCATGGTAACAGTGCTCGTCATTATCATCTGATTATTGGAAAAGTGTATTTTATGCTTAAAGCTCGAGAAAAAATTAGTTGTTCTACTGATGGTAAGAGATAATAGTTGCCGATTATTGTTGCTATTTCTTCAACGTGGCCCAACCACGATTTTAGGTTACCTGTACAATTATATCCGACGTTTTTGTAAGGAACACAACAATGGCGAGCATCGTCATTGAGGAAGCAGGTATAGATAGTTAATCTGGACGAGCATATAACGTTTTACCACTTTGTAAAAGTAGGTAATTGGTAAACTAAAGAATCTCAGCTTCAGAGAGAGATGTTAGTTTTAGTGTTATTTATTTTTAGATATCCTGAAATATATTGAATATTGTTCACAACACATGAGTCATGACTATCGAAGACGGTTGAAAATCAAAAATGACTAAATGAGGGAAAACCAAAAATGGGAAAACATATATACCAAGCGATAGAAAAATACTATGTTATTCGTAATCGTATGGCATACTACGAGTATATAGTGCCTTTCAACCGTTGATACTTACCAGTGCTTAAGTTAAAAGCCTTACAGAAATGAAGCATAATTAAATGAAGTAATACAATCCTTGAATTCTCATAAGGGCTTGAAGATTTCATTCCTTTTCGTGCTTACATCAAAAAGGGAAGGCCTAAACTTCACGCGTTCGTCCTCTGCAAAATCAATTCGACTTAATTGCTTTGTCATTAAGTTGAATCTTTTGTGGCACTTTTAAACTATATAGTTTTTAATGTTCAAAAGCGGGAAGGGTTCATTGAAGTATTTAAAGTGAGAGTGAGTGAGAAATACTTTAGTGATTGCCGAAATATGACCCCGTAAAGATGCCGACTGAATTCAAAGTAATAATTTGAAAGTTGAAAGAGCAGCGACGCCTGTTTAACACCTTCGTAATCTGGGCTCATTAAAAAGGCCCGGGCGGGCTTTGTTTCAGCGCATCGTTCTGATATTAACAGATGGCCGGATTAGCACGTTCTCGGGGGGCGTTCTTTCGTTTGGCAGATTTGGTTTTGTAAGTTTTTGCTAAATTAGTGAGTTGTTTATCTTGAAATGTGGTTGAGTTTGTGATACTTTTCGACCTATTTTAAAAAGGAGAAAGTTTCCTGATTTTTGATGGTTAGAATGCACATGTACGTTCCAAGGCTGTTGATTTAGTAAGAAAATTAAGTATACAAGGGCAGATTAGCTGGTTATAGACTACCCTACGACCTAAAATATTTAAATTAAATTAAAAATATGGTTTTTTGATCCAAAGTTGCAGATTTGTTACAAATTTATATTCAGTTACGAAAACTTACTAAACGAAATTTAAAAACATAAAAATCGCAGAGTCAGGAGCATGCGGCTATATTATACTTGAATTAATTTTTTTCTATATCTTCAATGTTCGAGGTTAACCGTTGTAAAACTCAAATGTCGCTTAAAACAATTAGTCTCTAGACCGTTAGTTTACGGTAGATAGGGATAAATTAATTTACATTCTAAAAATTATGTGTATTAATAAATAATCATGTAATCTCAAAACAAACAAAAAACAGTGTGTAAATAGTAAATCGTGAATAAATAATTAAAAACATATTAAAATATTTGCACACCACAAGTTGGTAGAATATGTAGGAACGCTTAAATAATTTTGTAACATCTTTGTAACACTCATATTTGGCAAATAAATATTTTTTCTTTTTCTTTCTTTTCTTATGTATTAATAATAAAGTAAACTTCTTGGACTAAGACTTAAAAATTGCATATTCTAAAATACGTATGTGTGACGTGTATGTAAGGTAATGAGTGCGATGGCAGCGTGGTGGTTCTTCCATTAAGGTTCCTCAGCATGACATTGTTTGTACCTAACGACCGATGTTATTAAACAAATGTTAGATATTATCGTTTTTATGTCTTCTCATTGTTTGAATGTGAAAGTGGGGCGTTTTTAATGTAAGTGCGTATGTAATGTGTATGTAAAGTGGCTGTAATTTGTGGAACATCATCAAAACGAATAACGTATTCGTTAAAAAGACAAGTAGGCAATACATATTATTGTAAGTTACAAATTGACTAAGAGCTGAAACCGCTTTAAAAAATGAAACTAGTTGATTTTCTTTTTAAAGTATGAGTAAAAATTAAGAATGTATTCTCAAGCGCAAACTGAAGTGTAAAAATACAAAAATGTATAATAACACAGAGAGCTGAATATTTCTATTAAGTTAAATTACCCGACATGTAAATTAGGTTTCCGGTGTAGATAACATATTTTTCTGGCTCTAATGTAGAATATAAGTATTTGCATTATTATTTGAAGCTGGCAGAGGAAGGTATCATAGAATTGCTTAATATTTTGACTGAAGCTTTCCGTATTTTTTTGCACGAACTGAGTTTAATTAAGTGTGATAAACGAAATCCCCTCTTGGCTTAGTACGTTTCCCATTTAGATCCTTTTCTCACTTTTTATTTAGTTGGCCGAGTGCAAAGTTGGCTAATAAGTATAAAATAATAATTTAGGATTAAAGCTTCAAGATGGCAATACCTAAGTAATAATATTAAAAACACCCATTACTTAGGATTTATTATTTAATAACAAACGAAATTATCAGTATAAGCAAAACTAGCAGGTATTCCGCACAGAATTTTAATGAACGAGGAGGAGAATAGAATATAATATTTTATTTCATATAGACTATACAATAAGTATTTGTAACGCATGTATGTAATTTCGAATTCTTTTTTATTTGATACTAGCTGCTACCTGCGGCTTCACCCGCGTTTTCACAGAAACCCGGTGTGCGATCGGGATTTCAAATAGCCTTTATGTTAATCCAGGTCACAATCTATCTGTCTTCCAAATTTCAGACAAATCCGTTCAGCCATTCGAGCGTGAAAGAGTAACAAACATCCATACATACATACTTACAAACTTTCGCATTTATAATATTAATAGGAAGACAGTTGTTGTTAAGAGACGACTGTAGCTAGTAAACAACATAGATGCTGTAGGTACGTGCGTCGATGACCTGCGGCCAGGATGTGAGACCAATTGTAAAAGTCTATCGACTACCCTACCTTCAAAACATGACAGAGTCATGGTGGCAAGAATAAGTAAGGCGTTGGATTCCTACCCATGAAAGTTGCTGTACGGCACTCTAATACTACCAATTGTTTGTTAGTGACCTATATATTAAGCTGTACTTCGAACCGCCCGGTAGAGAGGTTTATTCTACTCAGCTGACTAGGACCAATACAGGGAAATTCATGTTAATCTAAATTACTACCGAACTTTCCCCGTGTTGGTCCGGGCTCCTTTGCAGAATAAACGATCTGCCTTCCTGCCAGGCAGCTCGTAAAATGCGAGAATAGGCTTACCGTCACTAACAACGTAACATCTGACTAGGTGTTAGAGTTTCGCAGCGATTCACCCGAATTAGTACCACCGCCTTACCTATTCTTTCCACCATAGTCATGACGTATTCCGATTTGGAAGTTAAGGTAGCCGGTAAACTTACTTTTGCTCGAGGAATAACATCACAGCCTCAGGCTGGCAACGCACCATTACCACCTTTGTTGTATGTAGGCGGTGTGAATTTCTTACCAATAGGAAATCCGTCTGCTTGTTTGCCTTCCAATATCATAAAAAAAACTTGAAGTCCACTACTTTACTCGGATTGCTGAAATCTCTTTACCTGTTCCGGTAATTGCGTCAATGATCGCTATTGTGGCGTGCTGAAAGGAAGGGACTTACACAAGTGTTTATAGATCCTGGCCATAAGGTACCGAGGCTTCAGTAACATGGTGTCTACAGGCGACAGTCTCTTAACATCAACAGGGCCGCCGACTGTGGTTGTCTTATATTTATAATACAAAAAAACATAAAATTGTACATGAATGACTTCAATTGCCCGATTAATATATTGCAAGCGGCAATAGTGAAAAAGGCGGAAACGTAACAGGTAGGGGCATCGGTATCCACAGTACCATTAAAGTAAGTATAGAATAATGCAACAATGGCCCTACAACCAAAACATGGTCAATTGTACATGTTTCAGCGCTATCAAAATGGCCGGCGGGTGATCGCGGCTACCTTTGTCGGTTGCGATTTAACCCGCAAACAACGCCGCCCCTATCAATATTTCATCCTCGACAATGATGAAGGAAGATTTGTATACGGAAATTGATTTTTGAACCCTTGTCGCGAGCTCGTGAGAAAGCTTGGACAGGTTAGGCCTTATTACCATCGCAAAATATTTAAAGGTGGGCCGCTTTTGTGCAAGTTGACACGAATAGGGTTACGGGTTGACTTTTACGTAAACATATTCTAAGTTTGGGATATTAGTTTTTTACCTTAAATTGAAAATATATCTGTTGTAATATTATATTTAAAATAAATTATTCATGCCTATATAGGCATATACTTTAATAAAATAAAAAAAATTAATACATATTTAGCATAAATACATATTGTCAGCCCAAGGCCCTAACTTGGTAGACAGAGAATATAGAGGGCCAAATGTCATTATTTCTACAGCCTAGCTTTTTTAAATGTTAGATTTCAATGAAAAAACTGATGGCTTTCCTGATAATAAGAGACAACCCTATAAACACCATAGATATAACATGTGCTTCCTGGTCCTGAGGTCGGAATGGCAAGCCTATTGTGCAAATTAATTCTCAAGACTGAAACATGACAGATTCATTATGGCGCGGCACTCTACTACCAGTAGTCTCTTATATCACAGCAGCTTCCTCCGCAATCCACAAAATCATATCAAATCAAAAACAGCAATCCATAAGCTTACTAGAATTTTGAAAAAAGCGATACCTACCCTTGTCTAGATGATTTTTATATCCTAAATGGAAAACAAGTAGAACAAACCTGATGGTAATAAAAATACGTCGTCTATACACAACGAAGGTGCTAACACTGCATTGCCAACCTAATACAAGGATGTTTTATGAGCAAGAGTCTTTTTTGCGTTAAAAAGTTTACTGGCTGCCATTACTTCCAAATATTTACCGCACGAAAACCAACTTTGGCGAATATAGGCAACGCATGTGTATTTTTTTTACTACCATTCGCTCGTTTGCCTTTTTATCCAATTTAAAATCAGTAAAAAATAATATCATAAGTGACTCACCCCCTAAAATGCCATCGATACTGTAGTCCTTCTTCCCATCAGGATCTCGAGCGCCACCTCGTAATAGCCTCGAAATTGAAGAGATGCTGGGAGGGTCTGACACACCTTCCTAGAACAGTATCCTATATTTTACTAATAGCCACGTTTAGTGTAATAGCTACCAAGAGATTGGTTTCAAAAGATTTTATATGTAGTACCTACCATACAAAAAACTGAAACCTAATTAAACTAAAATTGCAATGAAACAAAATCCCTTTTTTAACCGACATCAAAAAAAGTCCGTCATTTGTGAACCGATTTAGAAACTTCCTTTTTTTATTTAAAAGGGTATGAGGTACTTCCTTCGTCGCAAAGTTGTAGGTCTGATGATGGAATCGCAGTGACATTTTTTTTTATGTTATAGGAAGGCAAACAAGCAGACGGATTTCCTGATGGTAAGAAATTCACGCCGCCTAGAGACATGAAAGGTGGTAATGGTGCGTTGCCAACCTGAGGCTGTGATGTTATTCCTCGAGCAAAAGTAAGTTTACCGGCTACCTTACCTTCCAAACCAGAACACGTCATGACGTTATGGAGGAAAGAATAGGTAAGGCGGTGGTACTGGTTCGGGTGAATCGCTGCGAAACTAACACCTAGCCAGATGTTACGTTGTTAGTGACGGTAAGCCTATGCTCGCCTTTTACGAGCTGCCTGGCAAGGAAGGCAGCTGGTCTATTCTACAAAGGAGCCCGGACCAACACGGGACATAAAGGAAAATACTTTATTTGCATGTGTTTCTATATGTTTAGAGTATGTGTCAGCGAGAGACGTAAGGGGCCAATTTCAAAATTGTATTTTTTTAATTAAATTAAGTTTTTTTTTAATGAAATATGTTCCAAATATGAAGTGACTAAATAAGTGCTTAAAAAAGACTAGTAATACCAAGATTAGCAAGACAAGTAGTAGTAGTAGTTGGTCGAGTGTCTATCGATTATGCCCAATTACACCGATCAACCGCGAGGCTTGGGTTCGATTCCCGTCGGGTGCAGGCATTTGTGTGTTGAACATTTAAATGTCTGCATGAATGCTCTAACTATCCATGCCAGTAGTATTTAATCTGTGTTAGTAGATAACTACTGGCAGATGATGCAGAGATCACATCCGCTAATGAACCGCTTAAGGTATTATAAAAAACTTGCTAACCCGGCGAACTTCCTACTGATTTGATTTGGTGTCATACTGATGGCAACAATATTGTCGACGTTCAATCGTTTTTTTAAGATGAAGATATTATAATCGTATTATTATTTTATTACAATAAAGTCGTGTTACTTACACTACTTATAACTCAAGAATCACTGAAAGTTTATGGGAAGGTAGCTTAAAACCAGGATACGGACATAGGGTACTTTTGAACCCGTTCAACTGCACGGAAACTAAGAAAAACAATATTTAATTTTTTTCCATACAAACTGAAAGGGTGGCACGAAGTCTGCCGAATTACCTACTTACACATATAAAATTTCAACCAGCTTGTTCTAGACACTTAAGATCGTCGATCGATTGTTAAGGGTCTAGGTGATAAACACACGTAGAAGGATTATATAGCTTAAGATATACAGTACTAATGACAAATAAATAATGATGTCTGGGTCAATGACTTCCCACAAAATACGAATATGTACTACATCAGCAAATAAATCGCCTCTGTGGTCTAGCGGTCCGGGTGTTGGACTTGACTGCATGAGATTCCGGGTTCGAATCCCGGGTCGGCCAACAAAAAGAAAATTGGATTTTTCCAATTTTCTGATAAAAAAAAAATATTGGTCGGGATTGGAATTGTGCCCGGTTGGCGATAGGCTTGCCACCTATTACATTGTGGGACTTAGTATCTTCGGCTAGTCGTGGGTGCCTTGGTTGTACCTCTGCCTATCTCTTCGGGGATATGGGCGTGAAGATACTTTTTTTTAGCAAATAAATAGCTTCTTTTACGGGAAGGTATTTATTTGCTAATATAATGTGTAATGTTGCTAATGTTATAAACTTTACAACTCCAAAACAAAATCCACGTTGCCTTAAAATGTTTAGTTTCGACAAAAACAAAACTTTAATAAACTACTTAACTTTTTTTTAAAGTAGTAGGTAGGTAAGGTAGGCAGAGACACATATAGGGTACCCACGACTAACCAAACAGCAAGTCCCACAAGCTATCGCCCACCGTCCATATATCCAATTCTTTGCAACGTTGTTCCTATTAGAAATTGATTAAACACACTATTTTCTTTTAATTGCCCGATCCGGGGATCGAACCAGAGACCTCATGATTCAAGTCTATCGCTCACAGAGGTGAACTTTAGAACTTTAAGAATATTTAATCATCACTTACTTAAACAATATGCAAAGAGCCTTACTATGAATACGTCCTGATCTTTTGTTTGCGGTTAATAAGCTTTGAAACGGCTGCAATAATTTTCTTAAATGTTTTACCGCTTTAAGTTACTACTGTCATTAGCAACCTGACTAAAACCTTTCAAAAATTAGATAATGGAAAATGTAAAAAACAATTAATATAGATCTCAAGAAAAAGTTTCTAAGGAAATTGGATTGACTGAATTGTACCCAACAGTTTTTAAGATTTACCACATTTTTGGATATCGCAAATAAAAATACTATGAAATACAAAGCTATTTTTTGGTAGTTAAAAATTATAGCGGTATATCCAGTCAAATATTATTATCAATATATTATTTGATATTGGAAGTCTAATACTTCTTATTTGACTTCCAATATCTTCCAATGACTTCTTATTTTGACGGATTTCCTGATGGTAAGAAACTCACGGGACCTAGAGACACCAAAGGTGGTAATGGTGCGTTGCCAACATTAAGCCTCGAGCAACAGTAAGCTTACGGGCTAACTTATATGTCAACGGTAAGCATTGGCTTTATGGCGGTAGGAATAGGTAAGGTTTGCTTCTACCACAGTGTAAATATGAATCGGTATTACGAGTATGTAACGCATAAAGCCACTTTTTTTTTAAATTCAAATTCAAATTCAAAATAGCTTTTATTACGTAGATCTATACAAAGATTCTTGTAACGCGTCTATATAATTCTAAAAACTACCACCGGATCGGAACACGGCCATTCACTGAGAAGATCCGGCGAAAGAAACTCAGCGGGCTTGTTTTTTTTCTTATAAATCTAATATACAAAAGTTTATTACATTTTTTTGTAGTTAGAATTTAGAAATTTAAACGTAGTCACATTTAAATTTATTAAAATCAGTGAAATTATTTTTTTGCGAAATTTTGTCGCTGCTATGTACGCGGACAACTACAAGTACTAATTGCAGTTTCGTTCTTTGGTACTGCCTATGGCATGACTCAAGAAACGCTGGCTACTCGAAACAAGATACTCTTTTGGATACTGAAGTGAGTGCGAAGTGAGATGTAAGAAGAAAGCTAAGAAGGTGAATATGTCGTTTTCGTTTAAGGGGTATGACGATGACTACAGCATATTACGTGCGTTCGAATTGCGTTGCAGTTGCGGTGCGTTTACCACGGACAAACACAGACAAACCTAACTAATGCTATAATATATCTAAATGTAGTTTTAACCTAATGCTTATCCTAACGCTACTTAATGGAAGCGATAGCTGTGTATATCAGAAAAAGCATGAAATAGGATATAGGAGAATGGCAGATAAGAAATTATCAAAACATATATACAGATATACAAAGCGACTGTGAAGTGATATAGGTGCCCCGTGAGACTTACGTTGACCTTCTGTTAACGAATCGGTTGGGTATTAATCGAGGGTGGTGTTATTAGTCTCCGTGTTTTTTATAAAAGTATAAGAAATGAGCAGGGAGCTAAGCATGTAAGGATCGTGATATTTGGCTCTCGATACTCTCAGACTTCATTAAGAAATTTGTCGTGAAAGTATGATTCTCAAACTTTATTCAAATTCACACCTAAGGAGCAACTGAATTTTAAGTCTAAAAAAAGAAAAAGTTAAAGAAAGAAAAAGCTTCACCCAGACAGGATTTCAACTTGTACCCTTTCGTCTCAAGCCAACGAATGCTTTAACCATCTTTCTTTTATGATATTGTAAGGCAAACAAGCAGATGGATTTCCTGATGGTAAGAAATTCACGCCGCCTAGAGACACCAAAGGTGATAATGATTCGTTGCCAACCTGTGGCCGGGGCGTTAGGCCTCGAGCAAAAGCAAGGTTACCGGATACCTTATCCTTCGAATCGGAACACATCAACGGTATGCACTGACGTTATGGTGGTAGGAATAGATAAGGCAGTGGTACCAATCTGGGCGAGTTAGTCCGAAACTCTACCAACTAGTGAGATGTTACGGTGTTAGTGACGGTAAGCCTGTGCTTGCCTTTTACTAGCTGCCTGACAGAAAGGCAGATGGTATATACTGCAAAGAAGCCCAGAGAAAAAGGGGGTAACAAGCTTAAATAAAAATACCTTGAATTTTACGTATCTAATAATGTTGGTGGAAAAGGTTAACGATGGTGAAAACTACAGATTTTTTGGGTGCGTTCGAATTACGTTGCGGTTGCGGTGCGTTTGCGGTAAACACACGTAAACCTTTAGCGATTTAGTCTAAACATAGCCTTTACCTTTACTTACGTTGATTGAAGGCTGACTAGCGTAACTGATTGTAAAAAGTAACAATCTTTAATTTAAAAGTGTCGTTTTGCAATATTATTTCATCTTGTTTTATATACATATTAGTCTCGGTAAGATTATTGGTTCCTTATTTCTCATAACGCTTTATTACTTACTAACTAACTTAAGAACCATATTTTAATCTTTCGGTTTGAGTTTTTCTGGTTTTGTTAACCGATTCCAAACCTAAAATCTGAATTAAAGCGCAATGCAAATCTTAATATATATAAATTACGTGTCACGTTGTTTGTCCGCGATGGACTCCTAAACTAATTAACCGATTTGAATCAAATTTGTACACCGTGTGCAGCTTGATCCAACTTGAAAGATAGGATAGCTTACATCTCAATTTATAATCAAAAAAATTAATATCCGAGCGAAGCCGGAATAGGCAGCTAGTGTATTATAGATTTGGAATTAGCTAGGTTCTTTAAACGTTTGTTAGAGGATTCATTTGTCAAATTGTATATGGATTTTGATAATTTTTGTAAGACCGTGTTTCAAAGGTTGTTTTATATTAATTTTATGGTGATTCTGTTAAAATGTTTTTGAGTTAAATTTAAACATGCGTATTTTTGTTAATGTAAACGACATAGTATTGAAATAAGAGTTGGTTTTCTGCATTATATTAATATTATAAATGCGAAAGTTTGTAAGTATGGATGTATGGATGTTTGTTACTCTTTCACGCTCGAATGGCTGAACGGATTTCTCTGAAATTTGGAAGACAGATAGATTGTGACCTGGATTAACATATAGGCTATTTTTATTCCCGATCGCACACCGGGTTTCTGTGAAAACGCGGGCGAAGCCGCAGGTAGCAGCTTGTTTTACCATATTTAAATCATTGTACCTTAAAAAATATTTTTAAAGGTATAATACTATACATAACAATCATTCTTATTATTTGATAATAGGGGTTTTGAGAAATTAAAATTTTCAATAACCACCTACAAACCCTGTATGTAAATGCTAAGAAACATTACGATCGTGTCAGGCTTTAAATGAAAAATTCGTATCGAAACCATTTTATCCGTTCAAAAATTGTAATTGCATAGAAAAATAGGCTTAGGGACATGGCAAAATAATAACACTGCTCTTTTTACAAAAATAATTCGCTATAAACCGCAGAGAACTACATTTTTTTTTAATGTGTCACGACGTTTTCACTGCGTTTGAGATATATTGAAAACAAAAAAATATTATCTTTACGCAAATCCCTAACAAGCAAGGCTGAAGTATAACTAGACACCAAGTCACGAAAAAACTTACGGCCGTACTCAGAGACGTAAATTTTTTTAATTCAGTTATTAAGTCGACATTTTCAATACAAAAGTGTGACATTGATTAAATGTTGATTGACGGCTCTTAATTAGGCCATTGCATTAGTCCCACAAGGTGAGAAGCCTATCGCTAATGGGGCCCTTATCCAATCTCCGACAATGTCGATTTTATTTAAAAAACAGTGAGATAACTTATTTTTTGTATGTCGAAATTAATAAAGTGATCTGGATTCGAGTAGGTAGGTCAAAGTGCTATTTGTCAGAATTTAGAATCTTAATTCTTCTATGGTCTAGCGGACCGGCGTCGGACTTGACTTTATGAGGTCCCGGGTTCCAACCCCGGGTCGGGCAACAAAAAAGAAATAGAAAATGTATTATATATTTTAAATTTTCTAATAAAATTAACCGGATTGTGCCCGGTTGGCGACAGGCTTGCTACCTACCACATTGTGGGACTTAGTGTCTTCGGCTAGTCGCGGGTG
>NJDC01006876.1:79248-96225 GCA_002245475.1 Calephelis virginiensis | reverse complement strand
TGTATTTTCTTCGATTTCAATAAGTAGGTATGTCATGCAGGTGAGCAAAGTTATGTATTTTCTTCGGTTTCAATAAGTAAGTCATGCAGGAACGCAGAATTAAGTATTTTCTTCGATTTCAATTTTTTTCTGAAATGGCTAATATGTTACGAGCCGAGGGTTTTTTACAACTTCACCGGATTTCAATAAGTAAGTCGTGAAGGTATGCAGAATTAAAGATTTTCTTCGATTTCCCTGGGATTCCATTATCAGATACAAACTTAGTGGCAAGGAGGAACTACCTCGAAAGTAAGCAAATTAAAATACAAGAAGACTGTTTAAAGTCGGTTCAGAAATGATGTAGGAATCGATTAACATACATAAAAAGGTAAGAATCAAAAATGTAACCTCCTCCAGTTTTCAAAGTCAATAAAAATAAGTAATGAATGATGAGGAGTCGCCTCTGTGGTCTAGCGGTCCGGGTGTTGGACTTGACTGCATGAGGTCCCGGGTTCGAATCCCGGGTCGGCCAACAAAAAAGAAAATTGGATTTTCTCAATTTTCTAATAAAAAAATGTTGGTCGGGATTGGAAATGTGCCCGGTTGGCGATAGGCTTGCCACCTATCACATTGTGGGACTTAGTGTCTTCGGCTAGTCGTGGGTGCCTTGGTTGTACCTCTGGCTACATCTTCGGGGATATAGGCGTGAAGATACTTTTTTTTATACTCTGAATGATGAGAAAGCTAATCAAGATGATTCCTGCAACGAATATTGATACTTAGCAATCAATACTCTCTGCTTACCCCGCAAGGGACTTAGCGTAGTGGTATGTATTTATGTAAGGAATTTACCTTAATTAATTTTTCTCTAATTTCCCACGAAAATATTCCCGGGTTTTGTCGTTTCAGTTCCTCTATCCGCGCTTCCACTTCCGGTGTAGCGACTCTCGGCTTCGAGCCACCAATCACGCCCGGCCGAATTGATCCCGTTTCCTACAAATATAATACATATTCCATTAAAATGTAGTTTTTATGTGTTTTTCTTTAAAATTACTAAAAAGATTATTTGAATTTTTTTCCCTAGTCGAATAATTCAGATGTGTTTAATTACTTATGTATATATTTAAGCATTTCTATGTACTAGAGTCGTTGACTAACACCCATAACACAAGTATATAATTTGCTTACTTTGGGGTTATATTCAATTTGTGTAACTTGTCTAGGGATATTTTTTTCTTATTGCTTATTATTATGTGATAGGTGTGAGCATATAACGACTCTTCTGATGGTAAGATACAACCATGGCCTATACATACCGTAGATTATATACTATATAAGTTAGGGCTATCCCAGTCTCAGGGTTTCATTTGCTAGATCTTCTCAGTGAGAGGCCGCATTCCGATCTAAAGGGAACTTTTAGAGTTATGTAAGCGCGTCACAAGCACCCTTTGTATGGTCTATGTTGGATTAATGAAAGAGTGTAGGGCCTAATTTACTATAGTCTACCCTTCGAGCCGGAACAATATCATTAAGGTGGCAAGCATAGGTAAGAAGGTGAATATCTACCAGTTGCCTTGTTATTAAAAGCCATTTTAAACAATCACCTCTTGCGTTCTGCCAGGCATAGATGCAGACGGTCTATTCTACACATTTTTAAAGTGAATACTTTTTTAGTGGCGTTGCGCACTGTTTTGGGAATGGGTAAAAACTTCTAAACTCGCGTCAGGATATGTGACCTGATCGAAAATTCGTAAGAGGGCGCTGGGCGCTTGCACGAATGTTCATGTTGTCATGTTTGTGTACGATAGCGCAATAAATGAATATTGTTTAATACCTCATAAATGGTAGTACTTTCAGACTGATAATTAAAGCAATTCGTGCAAAATAATTCCCTAACCATACCAAAATATCAAAAATGCACAAAGTTAATATTCAAGTTTTCACTTTTGCCGGCACTCCCGGAGTGCAACAAAATTTTGTTTTATTGAATCAGGCGTTAATTTGCGGAAATTCTTTATAACAAATGTAGAATCAGCCTTTACTTTGCTAATTTCACATAAGCTGTGTAACTGTTATGGCGAGAAGTCTTCCAAATGACACAGAATGTGACAAGCTTACCTTAAGCTTAGCTTAATTAGCATCTTCAAGAATTCTTCTACTCTGATATTCTAAACAGGTAATCTGGTCAACACGTGGAAAAACTAGGTAGGTAACTAGATAGGTTGCTAGGGCAATAAGTGCAGGTAATTTACTGTAGAGCGATGTTAACTATTACAATATTTCTATAAATAAAGAAAAAATAAATTTCACCCCAGACGGGATTTGAACCTGTAATCTCTCGTTTCAAGCCGACGAATGATCTAACCATTTGAGCTACAAGGATTCAAGTCCCATGGCGAAATTTTTTACTCCTTTCTTTACTGTTAACGCGGGTAGCTACGTTCAACATACACAGTTCTGATAATATTGTTTTAGTGTGATTTCGATTGCTAATAATTACTTACCCGGGTAGGGAACCATCGTCTTATCTATTCTTGCCACAATATTGACTCTATTGTGTTCTGTTCCCAAGGGTAGGGTACCCAATAGACTTGCACGACAGGTCCTATCAATACTATAAGTGGCATCAAGACAGCGACGCACCTACAGAATCTATGGTGTCTTTAGACAGGATTATTTTTTACCTGAACTCTTACGTACAAAAAACAATAAGAAAATAAAATCTCCGAGCGGAATATCTATGATTACAGATAGAAAGAGTGAGAGAGGCTTGGTGAGATAAAGCGCAAGGGCTTGCAGTATTCACGTCTTTGTCGATTGTTATCGAACGTTGCGACCCGGTATTAAATTTAAATAGCCCGGTATTTGGGAAACACTGCTCTAGTGTGCTTTTATTTACTAGATTGTTGCATTAGCATGATTTCGGCTGCTAGATTCGAAAGGTAGGGTAACAGATGAACTTATACGTTTAGGGCCATAACTCACTGGGACGCCATTGCGACGTGGCCAGCGACGTTGCCATGGCTAGGTCGCTAGGAACGCTATCCTGCGTCGCCGAAGCGTCGCCATTCGGTCGCCAAGTGCGTTAGCCGTCTTACATCTCACCACGCAACGCCACGTCCAACCACGTCGCAATGGCGTCCCAGTGAGTTATGGCCCTTAGGCTCAACATCCCAATTTCAAAATATCAATTCACCGTTTGTTTGATGTCTGCGTTTGTGGGTCAGGGTAATAATTTTTATTTGAGTTTAATTTTTTTATTACTTTTTTTATTTTTATGATATTGGAAGGCAAACAAGCAGACGGATTACTGATGGTAAGAAATTCACGCCTCCTAGAGACACCAAAGGTGATAATGGTGCGTTGTCAACCTGAGGCCGGTATGTGAGCCCTCAAGCAAAAGCAAGTTTATCGGCTACCTCCGAACCAAAACACGTCAACGGCAAGCACTGACGTTATGGCGGCAGAAATAGGTAAGGCGGCGATACCAAACCGAGCGAAACTCTACCACACAATAATTAAATTATTTCAATGTGTTAGTACCGTTGGCTGACATACATAACATAAATAAAATTTTAAAACCCCGACGCAAAAAGTAAATTTTACAAGTTTGACATAGTGTATCTGTAAGTAGATCTGTGTGCGTGAGAATGGGTGCGTGTGTGTGTAACTAACTTTAGTATGTAAACGAGCAATACCTACATAAAAATACATAAATACATGCCTCTGTGATCGCCTCTGTGGTCTAGCGGTCCGGGTGTTGGACTTGACTGCATGAGGTCGGCCAACAAAAATAAAATTGGATTTTTTCAATTTTCTAATAAAAAAAAATGTTGGTCAGAATTGGAAATGTGCCCGGTTGGCGATACGCTTGCCACCTATCACATTGTGGGACTTAGTGTCTTCGGCTAGTCGTAGGTGCCCTGGTTGTGCCTCTGCCTACCTCTTCGGGGATATGGGTGTGAAGATACTTTTTTTACATAAAATGAAGAAAATAATTATTACGGATTCAGTATACTTTAAAAATGTTGGAAGTCAGCATCTACTTAGGGCGTGAATAAATGTTTCCTGGGCCAGACAATAACTATTATTATACGAGTAGCATGAGTGGCCAGGGGTGATGAAAATAAACCTTCAAGCTTGGTTGAGCAAGAATCAATGGCGATTGTTCCGTGCTTGGATACAGGAAAATGAATAGAAAAATCTATCCCAATTAAAATACAAATATAGAGGGAGAGTTTTGAATCTATTTTTAACAAAATACAATTACATATTGACTTTTAAACTTCTTCCCATTTAAATAAAAAGGATGATAGAGATTTTTTAATACATTCGGATCCAAATACAAATATAGATGAAGACTTTCAAATGAATACAAACTGAAATAGACAGATAGAGGAAGCTTTTTTTATTATATTGGATGGCAAACAAGCAGACGGATTTCCTAAAAGTAAAAAAATTACGCCGCCTAAAGACACCAAAGGTGGTAATGGTGTGTTGCCAACCTGAGGCCGAGATGTTAGGCCTCGAAAAAAGTAAGTTCACCGGCTACCTTACCCTCCAAACCAGAACACGTCATGACGTTATGGTGGCAGGAATAGGTAAGGCAGTGGTACCAATCCGGGTGAATCTATTTCCATTAAAATACAATTATAGAAACAGACTTTTAAACCTGTTCCCGTTTAAACACAAATGAAGATAGAGATTTTTGAATATATTCGAATCCATAACATTAGCCCATCGGCCTAGTTGCATAGGCCGTGGTCCCGTCGTGACCACGGCCTATGCAACTAGGCCGAAATATCGACAAATAAAATAAAAAGAGATCGTGAGTATCCCGTGTAAATAATTAAAAATGTTATTAATTCGCGACGATTTAAGTTTAAAATCTTATATTCGAATCCAATTAAAAATATTCATATAGGCTTTTAAATGTATACAAAATGTTGCCAAGACGAAACTATACGGCTCGCACAGTGAAAAAGTGATCAGTAGAGCTACTCTCACATATGTATCTTTACGTTAAATCATTTGCGGGATAGGCAGAGGGTATCAGAGTGCCAAATATCATAATCCGCAGGCCTTTTTGGCTTCTTCCTTATTTATTACTTCTTT
This sequence comes from Calephelis virginiensis, assembly GCA_002245475.1. Taxonomy (NCBI): domain Eukaryota; kingdom Metazoa; phylum Arthropoda; class Insecta; order Lepidoptera; family Riodinidae; genus Calephelis; species Calephelis virginiensis. Next base: position 91,131 of record NJDC01006876.1, on the reverse strand, counting down.
CATAAAACACACCAGTTAAGGACACTCTTGATACGACCTTTGGATAACACCCGAGCGATTTGATCGTGGAATGTCAACCTAGGGCTCCCTGGGTACCTACATCCATCCATATTTACATTGCATATCTGCTTTATCAATTTACTGTCTGCCATTCCTTCCACATGACTGAACCAGCGGATGCCCTTTCTTATTAAGAAAGGGTTACCTTCTCTTAAAACTTGATTTTATGCTAATTTGAAATTGGAATCGGATTTGTGTCATTTATAATACTAGCGAATTATTAACAGCTATTTAAAAAAAAATCAACTACTCCGATATAATAATTTATTGTTTAGTATTTATTAAATGTTAATGAGTCGCTAGTATTGTGTTCAAGAGCACAAAATGACATAAACCCGATTCCAATTTCTAATTAGCATAAAATCGAAGTTCAAGAGTTATCCTACAGAATATGTCATGTAGAGCCAATCTTCTCCCTCAGAATACTCAAACTCTACAAGCTTCATAACTGTACATCTAAGTTGTAATTTTCGGCTTAACTGTTTCTTCCCAATGTAAACCATGGTATAATATTGTATAGTAGTATCTTCACACCCATATCCCTGAAGAGGTAGGCAGACGCACAACCAGGGCAGTCATGACTAGCCGAAGACACTAAGTCCCATAATGTGATAGGTAGCTAAGTCTATCGACAACCGGGCACATATCCATTTCTAGGCAACTTTATTTTTATTATAACATTGAAAATACACATTTTTTTGGTTGCTCGATCCGGGGATTGAACTTGGGACCTCAAAAGTCAAGTCCGACGCCGAACCGCTAAACTACAGAGGCGATAATAACAAAGTAATAAGAAGTATAATAATGTAATAGAAGAATAATTATTGGTGAAGACATTTTTCACCTGATGTTACGGAAGTGAAATACGCTGAACTTTCTTATTCTGACAGCAATTTAATTGGCAGGCATCAGAGGATTTCAATTTAGAACTAAGTTTGTAACTAATTTTACCCCTATCTTAATTTTTTAAATATATTTTCCAATCAAGGTGTTTTTATTTTATCACTTGACCTGTCCTTGGGTTAATTATTTTCTATAAATGTCGAAGAACGAAAATAAATACTTGAATCCTCAGTAGTTCAAATGGTAGCAGGATTCATTGGTTTGAAACGAAAGGTTACAGGTTCAAATCTTGTCGGGGCGAAATTTTTTCTTTCTTTAAGATTTATAGATTTTCCAGTCAATTTGATTTCTTCCCAAATTTTAGATTTTAATGTAGCTTTAATTAATTACAAAAAAGCCTTTTTTTATAAGAGAGCACATCAAACGAGTACATAACTCTCCTGATGATGAGAGACTACCTTGGATAAATGTTGTAAGCGCTATGCTATTCTGTGGCAATAATAATGGAATACATGAACAACAATGTTACTTTAGTTACATGGATATAAGTTTATAAGTCTTTATTAATAAGTCTTTATATACGTATAAATAAATCATTAATTGATTGAAACGAAGTTATGTGCAGACTAGCAGTTACAAAGTCATAACGAAGGTCTACCTGGACAGAATCCTATATAGCAAGTTAAGAATCCACCACCCTACCTATATCTACTGCTCTAATGACTCTATTATTCCTCTATGGAGGTTAGGGTAGCCGGTAGGCTTGCACAATTGGCCTGACATCCTGGCAACAGGATAGCGACGCACCTTTAACTTCTATGGTGTCGAGAGGCCACGGTAATCTTTTAACGGAAGAGTCGTATACCTGTTCGCTGATCTTTTATGTAAAAAAGGATTTTATGTGTATTGCGTGCATATTTAAATATACTTGTGTGAGTAAATGCGATGGTTAGACGCATCATTTCAGCATTTTATACTAATGAAAATTATAGTAATACTAGTATTTGTATTAGTATAAGTATTACCATTGCTGAACTTACCTGATACCTATTAAGAATTTTGGAGACACAGCCATGAGAAACCCGTAGTTGTCTTGAGATGACACAGGGCCGAACTCCCGCAGCAGCCATTTCTACTATTTTCAGTCGAATATGGTTTGGTAGTGGTCTGCCGTTGATAAAAAGCCCTCCCAGTTGATTGACTCTACCTTGACCTGAAAATAATATAACAACAGGTAAGCGTAGTAAAAATTAGTGCCTGCATACCTGGGATAGAGAATTTTCCTCGTAAAAGAAAGATAGTGTCTTATTATCTACAAAAACATACACAGACAATTGAAATACATAGAAGTGTTGAAACTTAAAAAAATTGTAAAGTTTTGTTTTCACAGTTAACTACAAAGTAAGTGTCTTCAAGGCTACAACCACGAAGAGGTAGGCAAAAGTATAACTAGAACACACTTGAAACATTATGTGAGTGATAAGTGGCTACTTATCCAATATCGGACAAAGTTGTTTTAGTAGAAAATTGGAAAAACACGTTTTATTTTATCTTCCGGCTCTGGGATCGAAACCGGGAGCGCATGAAGCCCAGTTCAACACCGGTCCACTAGATCTCTTCTAGGTCCACTAGGTAACACGAGCTTTAAATGTGTGACATTTCTTTTAAATCGATTTCCTAGGATCCAGATCCTTATCTATCTAGACTAGACTAGTTGTCGAATATTATCTTTCAGTTTTCAATATATATCAATAATTAGTTATCAATTATTACTGACGTGAATATGTTAGTAATGTGCATACTAGCCCTAAGCTGAGGGGTGTTATAATAGGGGTGTTATAAGATTTGGTAGTGATGTTAACACATAAAATTATTAAGAAGCTGTTTCTTGTGAGACATGTTCGATCAACAAATGTTTACGGAATTAAGTTAATATTCTCATATTATTCTCTCATATACTAAAGCTACACCCTAAGAGTAAACTAAATAAAGAACAAATCTATCTTAAGCTTCAAATCCTCCTTTAAAATATGTAATATTCTTACAGATTAAAGGGCGTTTCATAACGCGATAATTACCTATAGTCTACCAAAGAAATTCTATTTACAAAATAAAACGGGTTGCACTCCGGGAGTGCCGGAGGAATTGAAAACTTGAATATTAACGTTATGTATTTTTGATATTTTGGAATGGTTAGGGAATAATTTTTCTCGAATTGCTTTAATTATCAGTATAAAAGTACTATTATTTATGCACAAATATTATTTTCATATCATTAACCTGCGTTTGGCTTGACAAATACTCGCTAAAGTAAGACCACACGACGCTGACGGCTGGGAGCGTCGTCATATTATCTGTACAACGAACATTGCTCTTCTACACATAAAGCTTATTTTCAAGATGGAACAAATAGAGCAATGTCTGTTGATATTATACGTTACTGCTATCTGTGAGAATGTAATGGTACGTATATTGCGGCATATTATCCATTGCGCATCCTATACTCTTCGGAAATATCTGAGCAGTACAAAAACAGCAATGAATCTACGTTTTATTTTAGATCTCGCGCCGTCTTATTCGCGCATGCGCAGTGCACCGTCTTACATTCTGACGATCTGACGCGAGTTTAGAAGTTTTTACACATTCCAAAAAAAGTGCGCAAAGACGCTAAAGAAGTTTTCACTTCAAATATGCAATTCCGAAGACATTTTTTACCCCGTATAATACCTTTGTGGAATCAGTTACTGAGGGCGGTATTCCCAAACGATTATAACTTAGGAACCTTCAAGAAAAGGTCGGCAACGCATTTGTGATACTGCTGGTGTTGCAGATGTCCGTAGGCGGAGGTGATCACTTTCCATCAGGTGACCCACTTGCTCCTTTCCCTCCTCTTCTATATAAAAAAAACAGCTAAGGCCTGTAATATATATAATAAAAATGATATTTAAAACGACTAATATAAAAATACAATGTTATATGTATCTCTGTATAAAGTTAGAGATATATGACATAATGCCTTTGTATACATACCTAAATAACAAAGTGATTACATAAACCCTGATTGTTTTCCAGATAAAAAGAAAATCTTTTTCTTTCAAATCACCCTCTTGCTGATTGTAAAGCTTTTTCCTTTATTAATTTAGTTATCAATACTGTTGTTCCGATACTTTTAAGTTATTTATTTTATAAAAAATGTTACATTGATATCTAAATAGATTTATAAAACCAAAATTGATAAACAATGTTTTGTCAGTTAGGGCTTAAAAAGGCTTTTAAACAAAAAGTCTTTTTCTGCTGTTATGACGAAAGTATTTGGCATTGTTTGTTGTTTGTTGTTCTGGTTTGGTCTCCGTTTAAAGACTATGCTCCTTGAGAGTGGTCGGTAAATTAAGTAATGCAATGTTCTGACTCAGTTAAGCAACACACCTTGAACAACTTTGGTGTCTATATTCGACGTATTTTTCCCGTCAGAAAATCTGTTTGCTTGTCAGCCCTTCTCTAATATAAAATTTAAATGAAATGAGTATAAGTATCTTCACGCCTGTATCCCAGAAGTGGTAACCAAGGTACTGAAGATTAGCCGAAGGTCCTGCAATGTGAGGTGGCAAACCTTCACTTATCCAGACATCCATATATGCCCATGAATCCATCCACTCCCGGGCTACGTGTTTTTGTCAGAAAAAACACATTTTGAGTTATTCGACTCGAAATCGAACCCGAAACCTACTGTAGTCAACGTCTATACCAGCTACTATACCATAAAAGACGAAATAAAATAAGGAGTTTAAATTCATTTTAAATTTGGTTGCATAGATCTAGAGATTTTTTAATTTTATTTTCTGGATTAAAAGACAAACCACTTGTCGTGTTTACCGATGCCAGAAATACGCACCGTCTAAAGACAGGTACAAAAAATAGCACTGATGTGCCGCTAACCCGAGGTTGGTCTGCTAATTCTACGTAAATCTACCGGCTACCCTACTTTTTAAATCGGAATAGGATAGCGACGAGAATTGTCAAAATTTTATAAACTTTATTTTTACAGGTTATGTATACAGTGTACCGTCCAAAGTTATTTTGTTATGTTCACTTTAATGGGTTAATTACAGACATTACAATAACCGAATTATTAAAAACAGGGCCATCTGTTGTAACAATTTTGAATACAAGTATAGTACTTTTAACCGATTAAAAGAAGGAGGTTGTAAGTGCAACTCCTACATTTTTAATGCATGTTTATTTTTCCGTCATTTCTGAACCTGAGTTCTGAACCTGAATATGTATTGATTGCGTAAATATCAAATGTAGGCTTATTTAACAATATCGGTGGGATTAAGAAAAATATTGGGCGCCGTATTATTGATAAAAAATAATACGTAAAATTAGTAAATTTTGGTGGCCTTTTATAATTTTTTTTGAAGTTAAACTGCGCAGAAGAAGTATTGATGAAGAAATTATTGTATCGTGTATCTTGTGTACCCTCCAAACTTTACTCGATGTATTTTAAGGAATACCTAGCTGCAAGAATGTCACAGCTTTACCTGAGACAATGATATGACTTATTATGATGACTTAGGATTGATTTTGAATTTTTCCAACCCAATTTCGCAAAACTTAACCCGAGGCAAATTGTTCCTGTGTTGGTCTGGTATGCTAAATAGAATAAACCATGTGTCTCAGGCAGCTCGTAAGATGCGAGCACAGGACAATATATATTTAATTACCAACAAGGCCACTACAGTAGAAGAGCTTAGCAACCTGCCCGGGTTGCTCTGCTCTGCTATGTTCCTGTCATTTTCATAATATTCACAATGACTGTCATGTCCGATTCGATACTTGCTCACTAATTCCTCGCATAAAGAAACTTAAACAATGGCAGATACTCCCGCTCATGACAAAAACCAAAAAAGTTAAATGACGAGATGATAGGTTAGTGTATCACATGTTTGTGTTGGTCCAGGCTCCTTTGCAGAATAGACCATTGCCAGGCAGCTCGTAAAAGGCGAGCAAAGGCTTACCGTCACTAACACCGTAACATTTGACTAGGTGGTAGAGTTTCGCAGCGACTCACTCGGATTGGTACCACAGCCTAGGTAAGGCGCTGTCATAACGTCATGACGTGTTCCGGTTTGGAGGGTAAGGTAGCTGGTAAACTTACTTTTTCTTAAGGCCTAACATCTCGGCCTCAGGTTGGCAACGCACCGTTACCACCTTAGGTGTCTCTAGGCAGCGCGAATTTCTTACCATCAGGAAATTCGTCTGCTTGTTTGCCTTCCAATATCATTGAAAAAAGACAAGACTGTTAAAACGTTTCATGTGCGGTTACTTTCAAAATAATGTCTAAACTACCAATTAATGCCTCTTTGCAGTTATTTCTTTCTTTTCTTATATCTACATAATGTTTAATAATCTATCAATACATAATTTTTAATCTTATTTTTTGTTCCATTTTTAGTTCCAGATGTTTTAATGACACAGGATTTCTCTTTTTTTCTCAATGACTTTAATAAAGATTCGGGATTTTGCAAATACCAGAATCCCACGAGACTAAGACCTCCCAATCCCGCAAATAACTGGATTAAAATTTTATTGCGGGATTGCATTCCAAGTTTTGTGTAACAAGGTAAGGCATCAAGTACACTTAAATGAAACATATTAAAATATTATCTTATGTTATCTTATTTTCAATCGACTGTTAAAAGGAGGATATACATTCGACACCTGTATTTTTATGCATTTTAGTTTTTAATCTAATGCAAACAAAAAGTAAAGTATCTTCACGCCCATATCCCCGAAGAGGTAGGCGGAGGCAACATTTTTTTTATTAGAAAACTTGGAAAAAACCAATTTTCTTTTTGTTGCCCGACCCGGGATTCGAACCCGGGACCTCATGCAGTAAAGTCCAGCAACTGAACCGCTAGACCACAGAGGCGAACTAATGCAAACAGATTTTAAAAAACAAACAAATTATATGACTTTATTGACCTTATTAAAAAGGTTGAACTAACCTTATTAAAAGTAGTCTCTAGTTACTTCTTAATACCAAAAAGGTTACGGCTGACACGTAAAGTTGGTAGATATGGCCTCATACTGGTCGAGTCTTCATAAACTCTTAGACAAAGCCGCCTAGAGACACCGAAGGTGGTAATGGTGCGTTGCCAACCTGAGGCCGGAATGTTAGGGCTCGAGCAAAAGGAAGATTACCGGCTACCTAACCCTTCGAACGTTGAACGCAAGCATTGGACGTTACGGTGGCAGGAATAGGTAAGGCGGTGGTACCAATCCGGGCGAGTCGCTGCGAAACTCTACCACCTAGTCAGATGTCACGGCGTTAGTGACAGTAAGTCTATGCTTGCCTTTTACGAGCTGCCTGGCAGGAAGGCAGATGGTACATTCTGCAAAGGAGCCCGGACCAACACGGGGAAATTACACATCTTTTAATTAATGAGCAAAATGGTTATTTACTTCAAATTATTATTTTATTAATGATATAATAATTAATATTTTTTTATTAAATTAATGGTTATTTACTTCAAATTATTATTTGAAGTAAATAACCATTTTACCTACGGACTTGTTTGTGGTTTTTGCAACATGATTTAAGGGCAGTAAAACAGCAAATAATCAAGTACAATAAAACTGCTAAAACCGATTTCAATTGTTTCTTCCACAATGTGATAGGTGGCAAGCCTATCGCCAACCGGGCACATATCCAATCCCGAGCAACGTTTTTTTATTAAAAAATTGGAAAACCCAATTTTCTTTTCGTTGCCCGACCCGGGATTCGAACCCGGGACCTTATTGTAGGACTTAGTGTCTTCGGCTAGTCGTGGGTGCCTTGGTTGTGCCTCTGCCTACCTCTTCGGGGATATAGGCGTGAAGATACTTTTTACTTATTTTTTTAATTAATTCTTTAGGTGCGACGACGTGATTTGATAATTATTTTTTGGTAAGGAAGTTAATGATTCCGAGATACGCTCACATAAAATTTATAATTCAAATAAATAACTTTTTTTAAAAGTTTGTTTATATTGACATATTTTTTTGCTAAGTATACCCTAAATACGACTAGCCGAATTATGATAAAATCAATATAAAAACACCTTGGAATCATGAACTTAAAAAAGAACCATCCAAATCATCTTGTTTTTGACCGAGTAATCTCGTAAAAAAAATACAGTCCAGTCGAATTGAAAAATCTGACAAGAATTGTTTGCCCCTTTTGGAGTCGTTTTTTTTCATTTAATTATCTCGTCGCTATTTTATAATTATTTTCCGAGATGATCCCATATAAATACTTAACAACCATTACAACCGACTTAACATATTTTATCAAGAACAATATTTATAGGACCACCTCGGAATCATGGCTTTTCCAAAAAAGAAGCATCAATATATTGGTCGAGTAATCGTATAACAAAGACAAATAAAACATACAGTCGAATTATAACGTTTTTTAGAGTTAGTTAAAATACATTAGAAAAAGAAAAATCAGAATTTTAAATATTATACGTAAAATTCTATCGAGTCTTGCTCATTCCTTCTTCCTCGTTAAATTTGGAAGATACACTTAGAAGACACAGTTAGATGGAAGTTAATTAGCATTGGTAACAAATTATAATCTGTGGTGTTTAAAGGCGGCGGGTATTTCTTAACTACTACGAATCTCATCTTGTTAAGAAAACACTTTCAAATCAGTATTTTTGAACCAATAAGGTACAATTAGTACACCCAAAGCTAAAAGTACTACATTCTTACATAATCTGATCACAAACCTATCTACAACCGGACACTTATCCAATCCCGAGCAATGTCGTTTTTGTTAGAACATAAATAAAGGAAAACATATTTTGAGTTTCCCGGCCCGGTATTCGAACCCGAGACCTCGTGTAGTCAACGCCCAAACCGTGTCACTAAACCAAAGGCCACAACTTATCTTGTTAATTTTAATAACAAAAAATGTTAAGAAATATCACATTCATCTTAGTAATCTTAATTACAAAAAAAAGTTAAGAAAATCAAATAAAGTTATATATATACCCTTACCTACCCACACATCCATACCATTTTGGTGACGTTCCATAATGGTATTAGGATCAGTGAAAGACATTCATAGATGATGAAATCACAGATTAAAAACACTGTACCAACATATAGGAACATAAATACCACAAAAACAACTCATAAGTTACATGTTCACTAATAAATGTCACAAATGATATATCTGTTTACATTCAATTATGTTAACCATAAATAAAATTAATCATCACGTTTATTTACATAATTAAATGACTAATAATTAATCATATCGTAAATATTGTGATTGAAATAAGATCAGATAAACGCGTTTGCTTGTAGAGGTCAGGTTTATTCGACTATGGAGTAGGATACCAGACGGCGGTGACTTTTTTATTAGAAAAAAGATCGATAGATCGCTTTATCTTTTTTTCTGCGCGTGAGTGTGGTAGAAGAGGTTGTATAGTGAACTGAGAGTACCACTGTGTTTGTATAGACAGTTGTGCTTGGGTGTGTGCGTGAGCTTCGAAGAGGTTCTTTGGGGTTTGATTGTGTGGGTGAGTGCACGTGAAACACTCCCACTTGTATGGAATATAGTCACAATGTTAGTTTGAGTTTGAGGATAGTTTTTTGCATATAAATAAAATAAAATGAGTACTTTTGGTGTTATCATATTAATAATAAATTACACTAAAAAGTAATATTTTTTTTTCTAAAACGCTTACGTTTAATAATTTTAGATTTTACTTAGGACTAGCCCGATCGCAAATTTGTGTGAGTGGAATTTACTTCAAGGCTACATCTGGATCGGAACAAACACACATTGTGTCTGCCGGAACAGATAATAGTATAGGAGCCCAAAAGGGATTTAGAGAGTAACTCAAGCGTGCCAAATTATGATATCGGAGGTACCTTGTACCATGGTTTATCATTTCTATTATGTCTAAAATTACCAAATAGATTCGCGCGTGTAGAAATTTTGCTATTTCCTTTTTACTTAAGAGTATACTCGAGCTGGTCAGGTTCAAGTACACTAGGACTAAGTTCATACAATAAGCCACCTTAGGCGTGTACATTATAAATATCTGATGCGTTCGAGGATAATTGAGTGTTTATAATTTTTTTGAAGTGAAATCTTCTTTAGCGGCGTTGCTCACTTTTTTTGGAATGGGTAAAAAAATTCTAAACTCGCGCCAAGACACGTGACCTGATTGAAAATTCGTAAGACAGATGCAGAGTAAACAGCCGGCGCGGAGTAGGAGAGGAAGTATCGCCCTCTCTTTCTACGGCGCAGTGAAAATGTATGCCTGCTGTTTCGTTTAGACTGCGCAGGACCCTTGCGCGAATGTTCGTGTTGTCATGTTTGTGTACGATAGCACAATAAATGAATTTTGTATTTTACCACATAAATGATAGTACTTTAATATTAATAATTAAAGCAATTCGTGAAAAATTATTCCCTAACCATTCCAATATATTAAAAATGCACAACGTAATATTCAAGTTTTCACTTCTACCGGCACTCCCGGAGTGCAAATCGTCGTTTTTTAAGACGCCCAAAATATAAACGTCACACTATTATCTTCCTTATTCTTCACCATGTAATAGACAAGATACGTTCCAATAGGTCGCTACATTGACGATGCAGAGACTACACATTTAGCATCCTGGCCCTATCCACTATGGTAAAGTGATGGTTGCTTCGCGGTCAAGTTGGTACTCAGCACTCTTTCATCTACTTGGTATTATTATAATACTAGCTTATATTAATTTTTGGGCCTACCATTAGTAGATAAGCGGTCTCTATCAGAAGTATTGATAATTAACTAAATAATAAGTATATTTGTGTGATTTCTAAATGTTTGATATTAAAGTATAAGTATCTTAACGCTCATATCCCAGAAGAGGTAGGCAGAGGCACATCCAGGGCACCCACGACTAGCCGAAGATTCTAAGTCCCACAATGTGGTAGGTGGCAAGCCTATCGCCAATCGGGCACATATCCTATACCGAGCAACATTTTTCTTATTGGAAAATTATAAAAAACTAATTTTCTTTTCATTGCCCGACCCGGGATTCGAACCCGGGACCTCATGCAGTCAAGTCCAACAACTGAACCGTTAGATCACAGAGGCGATTGATTGAGATGTTTGATATTAATTAATAGGATATTGGAAATGTTCTTTTTCAGGTTGTATTACATTTCCATCCATTGTCCATCCAGCGGAAAGTGGAAATAAGCTTCGCGAGACTGATTCGTTCCTTGTTATAATTAGTCATTATTATCTACGTATTTATTACTATAACATTTCATATTACATTTAAGAATAAAACAATATCTTCTCGCCCGTGTCCCCCCAAATAGGTAGGCAGAGGTGCAACAATGGCATCCACGACTAGCCAAAAACACTAAGTCCCAAAATGTAATAGGTGGCTATCCCAAACCAGGCAAACAATTAATCCGGGCGATGTTATTCATATAACAAACTTTTCTTTTTGTTGCCCATCCTGGAGATCGAACCCGGAACCTCGTGAATTCAAGTCCAACAAGGGCTATGACAACTCTATCTCTGCCCAGTAGACTATTTAAAGTTCTTTACTGCTAGTAGAGTGTTGTGTAGCCACTGCCCGGATAGCGTTTCATACCTAATCTATTCCTGCCGCCATAATGATTATATCATGTTCCAGTCCGGAGGTTGGGGTAGACGGTGCTTGCGTACTACAACTAAAATCCCGGCTGCAAGACCTGTAACATCTACGATGTCCATAGGCTGCAGTCATCTCTTTTAGGGGTTCCACATGAATTGGGACATTGCATCCATGTGGAACGCAGATTTAATCCAAATTTTGATTTTTTTCAAAGTTTCCACCGAGCAAGGTCAAGTTTATGGTAGGCATGATGATTTTCCCCGTGCTGGTCCGGGCTCCTTTGTAGAATAGACCATCTGCCTTCCTTGCCAGGCA
>NJDC01006876.1:65258-79152 GCA_002245475.1 Calephelis virginiensis | reverse complement strand
CCGGTAAACTTACTTTTGCTCGAGGCCTAACATCCCAGCCTCAGGTTGGCAATGCACCATTACCACCTTTGGTGTCTCTTGGCGGCGTGAATTTCTTAACATCAGGAAATCCGTCTGCTTGTTTGCCTTCCAATATCATAAAAAAAATGATAAGGGCGTGATAAGAACCGTCTGCATGATCCTTTAGCATCAGGAGACCTGTGTGTGTCTTGGTATTGAGAGCTGAAAAATTAAGCTTATAGAGGAGTAGCACCTAATTGAGATTAGGTACTGGATTATTCCACCAACTAGACTAAGTGCTAGACTTCCAGGACTCAGGTAGGTACTGCCATCTTAACGAATTTTGGGCCATTTTTGTTTGTGTTATTTTCGTGTCGTCATAAAAGATAGGGTACCTGGTTAAAAAAACATAGAAATACTAATGTTTAAGAAGACATCTGTCCAGTTGTCTAGCTTTCTAACGAAATGAAGTACCTAAGTAACAAATAGATATCCTTTGACAAGTAACACAAATTAAATCTAAAAACATAAAACAAATCTAACCCCAAAGTAAGCAAACTGTATGCTTGAATAATAATGTTTTGTCATACTAGCAGTATGTTACTTTTGTCATCTACCTACTATAAGATTAGGGCCTTCTATAAAGGGGGCTATTTATATATATATATATATAACAGACTTCGAATAAAAAGGAGATTAATGTGCGAGTCTTAGGTTATTTAAGCATGCCAATGCTTAGCCATTTTTAAAATAGCGTAGGTATCTACTTCCGGGGTGGTCCTATTACCACCAGTGCCACTATTCTACTGATGGTATCGCAGGGAAATCGAAGAAAATACTCAATTTGTTGCGTACTTAGTAGAGTTAATATTTAATTCGAAGTCGGTATTTAGAAGTTTTATAGTGCATAAATAATGATTAATTACTCTTGAACTCTTGAATGAAGGTTCGACATACGTGATCGGTATACGAGTATCAAAAAATTTAAATGTTGAGGTCGTAGTGAAAATTATGTGACCTTAGCTTTGCTGATCAGAACTAACGCGCGCTACGAGTCGTTTGTGCCAGCATTTTGTTAAAGGTGCAAGTTGGTGTGAACCAAAGTTGTAATAAGTAATAACTTTTAAACCTGACATACAAAAAAAATCTCACAATCTAAAAATATATCTATATATGTTCAAAACACTTACAACTCTGAAACTATTTTACCGATTTTGAAGACATAGGAGTTGTTTTGACCTCAAATAATAGAACAATTATTAAAATATTTTTGAGATATCAAGATAGAATTAATTCAAATAACATTGTGCAGGCAGTACCCAGTTCACCGGGACTGATAAAACATTAAAAAAACAAGAGATACGAAAAATATCAGATTTATAGAACATTACAAACTGGTTAACTATAGGTATCATTAAAATTAGTAAAAACCATCATAGTCCATTGACTAATTCTCTGAGTAGAACTTCAATACTTTTGAGTTTCGTCTTCTGTAGTGTACGGTAGATAGGACTAAAAATTAATCTACCTTTAAATTAATTTATAACAAATTATGAAACTTATAAACTTATGTACATAAATAAATAAAATGTTTATTAAAATGTAAATAAGGGCTGTGATTTAAATGTACATTTTTATAGAAATATGTAACTTTTTAAAATTAACTAAATATTTGCACACCACAATGTGGTAGAATATGTTGTATTCTTAAATATCTTTATAACAACTTTTTAACACACATATTCCGCAAATAAATAATTTTCATTTCATTTCATTTCATTACGATAGCCTCTTGTACCTTTGCGGGGCAAACGCTAAACTTACTTTAACGTACTTTAGCTTCTTCGCTGACCAAATAATACGAAACGTACACTTGGCGAATCTTAAAACCTGCCAAGTGCTAGGAACATACCTGTTTGTTCACCTACCAATCCAACGCTACAGTAGCTCACGCTATGGTGTGGGAAATTGTTTTAACGACAAGTAGTTTTGCGTCTTTAAGTGCTACGGTCAACCTAAGCCTGTCATCAGGATAGAGGGATGGAATCCCGACAAAACTGTTTAGTCTTTTTTACTTTTACATTTTTACAGCAGAAGTACAAGTTGTAGCGACTTTAAAAGGCAAGTGACTTTTATTTGTACTAGCTTTCCCGGTGAATTTTGTTCCACCTTACATAAACATCTGACAACAGTTTGTATGTGAATTTTTTTCCTTTTTTTATAAAATTTTAAAAATTTACCTACTTAAACTACCATTGAACTAAAACGAATTTATTGAAACAAAAACAAACCAAAACCTTTAAAGGGTTTTAGAATTTTGGCGCGACTATCAGTGTCCCATTTTTAGATACATAAACAATAAAGAAAATATTTTCTATTTTTGTTTCCAACATTTTTTGAAATTTAACTCATCCTAATTTTTTACAAGCAACAATGCAAAACCTCAATTTTAAATGCTTACGAAGTTACAATATTATTTTGGAATAATAATTTAATAAATAATATTAATATTGTTTAATCTCCGAACTTTTTGTCACCCCAGTGTTTTACCAAAACAGTCGCTTGCGCAATGGTGGGGATCAGTTCTGCCCATTCAACAAGAGTGCTCAGACAAAACTATAGTTGTCTCCCTCTAACTCAGTAAACATGTGCTTCGATTTAATTTTAGATATATGTTTAAGTTATAACTCATGCATATGTTTGTTTACTGGTTTAAAGAAATACTTAAGTATGTGAGTATACTTACATACTTTTAATAATGATGACCAACAGTGATTAAAAACAATACCGTAGTTGTTAATATTTATTATAGAACCAAGTTTATCTAGTACTGTCACAACGTGAGTGCTTGTCATTTTCGTTTGTCTCAATTTACGTAAAGACTTAAATTAGAAGCTCTAATTAGCAACACGCCAATAACTTAGTGAGTTTAAGCGACTCATAATAATCAGGAAATTTATTTGTTTGTTTGTATTTTTCTTTAAGATGGGAATAACGTAGAAGGCAACAGACATATTTCCAGATATATACAAAACTATGTATATGTGTATAGCCATAAAATATGTTAACACGGAGACTCTTGACACCACCCTCGGATAACATCCGATTGATCTGATCGTGAAATATCAGCCTTGGTCTCCCCGGGTACCTACATCCATCCATATTCGCATTGTATATCTGCTTTGTCAATATTTCATCTGTCATTCTCTCCACATGACCGAACCAGCAGAGCATGCCCTTTCGCATTTTAACACCAATAGTTTCTTTCAATCCCACTCTTTCTAGGATCTCACTGTTACGAATGCGGTCAGACCAGTAGCACCGCCAAAAAGCTGCCTGTTTTTCGCTACCTTACATTTGGCGTTGTTGTCGCATCGATCCTGCATGGGTGGGCCAATTTTGTTAAATAATTATTTTTTTCTTGTGTAAGTGATTGTCAGGAAAAGAATCGTATAAGAAGCAAAAACCGAGAAAATTACAGAAAACAATGCTTTAATCCGTAATACTGTTAGTAGCTGTAAATGTCAGGAGATCTCAAGTTCGCCGGTTCGGCTGGTAGCATAAACAAAAAAATAATTCTTACAGCAAGGTTATTTAAGGGTATTTTATGGCAACTCGCCTAATTCATATGTATTTCCCCAATTCTCTATTTTCCACGTCGTTAACTTGAACCTCAAACGGAAAAACTAACACGGAAATGAAGTATTTATTTTTTACACCATTAAGTAACCGGGACAACGTCTGGACTAATTTAGTTGGTAATTTTTTTAAGGATTTTTATCACCACCATACTTATTGCTGCTACCATAAAGAAACTTAGCAGCTTTAAGCTGGCAACACAAATTTTTACTATCTTTATAACTTATAAAGTGCATTTTTGTGGCATAAGCCAACAACTCGACGACTCTTCTGATGATAAAAGGCAACATTGGCATATCGATACCATATTTAAGCGTCGCTGTCGTGTATCCAAGATGTTAGGTTTAATGTGCTAGTTTACCGGTAACCATACCGTCCAGGTCGGAACATGACATTGCCAACAAGAATAGGTAAGGCAGTGGATCCCTTGGCAAGTTGCTGCAACTGTTGCCAATTGTTTATTCCAGTCAGTAGCTAGATAATGTGGACAAACTGCTAGATTTTCTGTTTTTACGTAAAGACGTTGCTGGAAGTAGCTGATTATAAAGCTTCGTAGGTACGTACATAGTAAATTTAGCTCCAAGTTTTTGCTGCCCTTACTGAAAAAAACTAGATCTGAATATAAAGTAGTTAAATTGGCAGCAATGGTTGCTGCACAGCATAGTGTAGTCTTGATGATCTTCCTTAGTTCGTATTGACCTAACTAACCATAGTTCATCTTTTTGCAGCCAGGTAGGGAGACAGATAGTCTACAAAGGACACCTGGAATAACATAGGCAACAGTATCAGGAACCCAGCTACAAAGTTCTCTTTCAATTAAAAAAAAATCGAAATCGGTTGAGCAAAAGTGATTGAGGATTTATGCACTATTCTTAAAAAAAATATTTAGGATTTTTTCTGGAATTGCTCTTTTGAAGTCTGTCTGAGTGGCAAGTATAGCTCTATAAGAATTAAAATTATTAAAAGTGACTTATGAAATTACCACATTGAAGTCTAGCAGCTGGTATAGCTTTATAGATATAACGAATATTAGCCTCTAGAGTCCGGAGCTTTTTTTTAAAAAAAATATTATTTGATATTGTATATAAATAGGTGGTAGGTGATATTGTATATAAGGGGTGGCATGGAGACTAAGAAAATTTTTCCAGTGAGTTTTCGTCTATGTACTTACGAGTACATCGGGACTATGTCCTCAACCAAAATTGCGCGCCGAAATTCAAATTAGCCGAAAACAAAGAGAACGGGTTTTTTAAAAGTCTATGTACTCGTTGGAGGATAGAGGTTCTCTAGAGGTTAGGATTTATTTCTGAAATTACTATGTTCTAGTACCCGGCTAGTGTAGTTTCATAAGAATTTATTTTTTTTGGGATTTGTTTTAGAACTTCTCAGTTTGTGGTATAGTAATAATAATAAAACTCTTTATTGTACAACAAAAACATGCTAAAATTACTACAACTATTACAACAGTAAGTACGAGTAGATTATACAACGACTATTTCTTCCAAACAATCAGTATTCAGAAAAAAGAAACAAAAATAAGCAAAAAGTATAATATTAAAAAAAAAGAAAGATAATACAATATATTAGTATCGCCCCTGTGGTCTAGCGGTCCAGGTGTTGGACACTTCATGAGGTCGAGCAACAAAAACAAAATGTGATTTTTCCAGTTTACTGTACTGTAATGTACTTGTGTACGTCGAAATTTATATAAAACCCGATCGGAAATGCGGCCTATGCTAGCTACTACTCGTAGATTACAAAATGGCAATTTTAGAAAAATCCAAACACGTCTATTCCTTATCTACAGAGCTGTACCAGCATATCTTCACCTTAATGTATATAGTTGAATATATTATATTTACTCAGCTTTATTTTGTAATTAAAGTAGATACTTAGTTGTTAGTTATTTTATGTAAAAAAAAGTATCTACACGCCCATAACCCCGAAAAGAGGCACAACCACGACTAGCCGAAGACACTGAGTGTGGAAGGCACATATCCAATCCCGAGCAACATTTTTTTTGTTTGTTTTGTTGTCCGACTTGGAAAGTGAAACCGGGACCTGACGAAGTCAAGTCCAACACCTGGACCGCTAGACCACACAGGCGAAAAGCGAATAAGCGCTATAAGATTTAGAATTACTAGCAATTCTTTCTGAGATTTTCATTTAGAAATCTAGTAAAAGCTAGCATAAACTAGTGTATTCAAATACACACCCTGTGTTTGCTCGCTTGTCTGGTTAATCCCATCAATTGGAAGTATCTGTAGAGCCTTTGATGCTCTCACATACAAATCAATGTATGAACTATATCCGGGTAACCACCCCCTCTCCCTCTCGGTCTGAGTGCCGTACCAATAAGCCGATTATATTCGTTGTATTTTTTGCAGCGTCGAGCTTTGTATTAATTTTTTATCATTCCTTGTTAGATTAAGATTCCAAGAATTGAAAAATTAATACTCTTCTAGCAGATACTGAGATTTGTTTAACCTAGTTGGTTTAAGTGGTATACTAAAAGCACTGTTCTTGATGGTCCCAAGTTCACCTATTTTCTCCGAGTTGGTCTGGATCCTCGATGCAGGATTAAGCATCTACCGTCCTGCCTGGTAGCTCGTAAGAGGCGAGCAAAGATTACATGGATCATTATCAACAAAACCACTGTTAGTAGAGTACTGTGCAGCATCTTGCTCAGGTTAAGATCAACTGCCTTACCTATTCCTGCCACCATAAAATCAGTGTCAGGTTTGTTGTGACCAGTAGACTTGCATATTACACCTAACGCCCAGCCACAAGATAGCGACGTACCTATACATCACCATGAATATTATTCATGGTGCCTATAGGTCTAGGCTATTTCTGCTGCATGCTTATTAGCTGTCTTTGACATAAAAAGTATCTTCATGCACATATCCCCAAAGAGGTAGCCAAAGGCACAACCAGAGCAGTCACGACTAGCCGAAGACAGACTGAAAGATAGATACAAAGAATTTCGCATTTATGGTATTAGTTGGGAATTAATCGCTTCTGTAGTCTAGTGTTGTTGTATGTTGGCTTTGATTACTTGAGGTCTAAAGTTCGATCCCCAGGTCAACCACCTCCAAACGTATTTTTCAATTTTCTAAACAAACAGTTCAACGTGTCCTGGATTCGTTATGTGTCTGATTAGCAATATATTTGTCTCATTGATAGAAAGTACCTTCGTCTAATCGTATATGAATCTCTGCCTCCCCATTTGGTTACATAGGCGTGAAGATATGTCGCTATAGAACACTACTAAAGTTAAATTAAACTGGAAATAAAACCGGTTAAATTGGTTAATTAATTCTGTCCAAACAGAATCGGCCCACAGAGTGTCTATGAACCATTAAATTTTGCATTAAATTGGTAATTTTTACGGCACAGTAATTTGTAACTGTATTAATACAGTTGACAGTTTTTTTCGTGTGATGTCTGATGGAAGGAGAGGTTCTCACGGTCCAGCTAGGTCTAGCTTTCTAGTTTCTAACTTATTCCTAATCATAATTATATACGTTTTATGCTTGACTGATTTTGTTATAATTTTTAAATTTAGTTTCGGTTTGCATTAAAATTTCTCAAAGAATACTAGAATGATAACCCTGTTTTGGCTCAGGTATGTCTCACGAACATCGTGACCATCCATCCAATCCATCCATCGTGGCCATCGTGCCAGACAGAGCCATCGTGGGACAGATTTTATCTCCAATGAAAAGTCCTTTCGGTATTTATTTACAAAAAATAACTTTTATTTGTACCGGGGTCTTCACCTATAAGTGTAAAATTTTTTATCAAAATCGGTCCAGCAGTTCAGCCAGGATATTACCAGGACGCATGGATAGGAAATGGATGTCATACGCGTGTTCGGCGAAGGGCTATAGATAGTTACCTCAATGGCTAATAGTAAAACAACAATTTATGTCTCAAGATTTCCCACCAACCCGAGCTCAGGAGAAACCTGCAATGGCTTGTCCTTTTAGTCATTGCTCGCCATTGTCTTATTCCAGGTTTGAAAGGTAAGGTAGGCTGTAGAGTTATGTTTATGTTATTAATTGTAGATATAATGCTCACAGATATGTTTTTGTTTTTTTACATATGTCTACGCAAGCTAATATAGACACACACATAAATCTTTTGAAGTAATCTCCAAATTATTAAAATAAAGTTGCCAGGGATTGTATATGTATGGCGATAGGTTTGCCACCGATCTTGTTATGGGACTAAGTACCTTCGGCTAACAAGTCCTATATAGTATTTTATCTGTAGTTGCTACCTTGGTTGCGTCGAGATACGGGCGTGATGATATTTGTTTACATAAACTTTGCATACAAGTCATTAAACAACGTTTGATATTAAATTGGCAAATATCATCGCTATCAATATTCCAACTAACTAGAGAAGTTTCAAGATATACAAATATTTAGTTAAATTAATAAGGTTCTATAGTTTTCATTGATTTTCACTACGAATTATGTTATTTGATTTTAATTAATTTATCTGTTTTAAAATTCGTTTTAATTTATGTTTAGTATAAAGCCCGTCACACACGAAGCTATAATATATATTAATATGCCGCGCTATAATATATATTATAGTAAGCTAATATATGCGATAAAAAACATATAAAAGTCTACCACATCCAAATAAACCACGACAATCGTGATCACTGACGTTATAGGACAGGAACATTTAATCAAATGTGATAATGATAGTTTTTTTTCAGTTACGAACCTATCTCCTTCCCCTAATTTAATATGTGTCAAAGGATTCTTTAAGGAATTTCAATAAAAAACTTATTGCTATTGTATACAACCCGTCGACCACACTTTGTCATTTTAAATTAACTCTCGTTTTCTTTAGGAATTTGGTTTTCTGTAAGACTTTCTTAACGCTCGTGAGAGTGGTAACACTGGTAGCGTCAAACTTATCAATGGATTCCACGGAACAAAATGCTATTGTAAGAGATCCGAATCCAAAATGGACACCAGAAAACTTCCGAGGTCAGGCTTTAACACCTTGATATAAAGGTTATAATTGCTTGATTATATCCATGCTGTTTTTATAGCAAGCCCACGTTGGCTATCAATGAAGTCCACTATAGTATTTGTGTATAGTCATCATGTTTTAATGAACCCTCGATGACATGCCGTACAACTAATAGACCGACAGTGTTATTTTTTAAAGTTAATTTTTTACTCGTCTGTTCATCGGATGCAACGGATACATATTGAAATTGTATGAGAGCTGTGTCTGTGTATCGGAGATATTATTAAAAAAAATATTTAGGATGTGAATCCTAATTATTTTTTGATGCTAATAAACTCAAAATCATTTATTTTTGAGAATGCGTCTGTAACTAAATATAAAAAAAATGTTTAAAAGACAATGAAGTGGAATCAATGAATGGTATACTTCTTGTGTTTCGTGTGTTTGTCACTGAACTCCTAAACGACTGGAGCGATTTTAATGAAATTTATAGTGTGTGTTCAAAGGGATTCAAGAATGGTTTAGATTCACAATTTGGTACACTGGAAAATGTTTTTTAATTATTTTTTCATTTGTAAGTATTCGTTAAATTTAGAATGTTTTGCATTGGTCTGGCAGATTGCCCTACATTTATGATGATACATGGGAGCATTAATATCAAGCGGAATAAAGTTTGCTGGGTCAGCTAGTTTATTTTTATATATTTAAATATCGTTGCAACACCTTTATGTTTCACAAATAAATCATTTTCATTAATTCATTTGTTAGAAAAATGTAAGATTAATTTTGATTAGGTTTCTATTTTTTGATTTATAATATAAAATCAAGGTTCTCTATGATTAAAATCTTTTAAATATCGAGATAATTAAACAAACATTTCTTAGTAATGAATAGGTCTAATCCCAAAGCGATCCCATCATGTGGTATATGGTACACACACACACACACGCACGCAAAAACTGCTAAATCGATTTTCATGAAATTTGGCACACACGTCATAGATAGTCAAAGTTTTTTCATAATTATTAAATTTTGTGTTAATATTGAGTGAAATTAGTCAATTTTGGTGGCATTTTGTACAATTTGGTTCAGTGAAAGTGCAGAAATGAAATAATGATGAATTCATGATGAAATTAGCGTATCGTATATTTCCTCGTTGCCGCCAAATCTCATTACATGAGCTTGTGTAAAAAGGCCACCGCTTTTCCCAAGAGCCTGACATCACTTACTGACGGCTTATGACTGATGACTAATTATAATTGATATAAAACAAATATAAAATTTGATGCAAATTTCAACTTCTATTTTCTATTTTTATATTATATATATTCTATTTTTGTCGCCAAGATCCATAATTGCTTTGTATGAAAAACAGTATATTGCTAACGTATTTTAGCATACGTGGCCCCTTAACCGCCTTACCATAGAAGCTATAGACTACTACTGGAGGTTCTTTCTTTCTTTCTTTAGGTTTTGGCAATTTCGTTAGTATTTTGCCATTAGTCAAACTAACGAAATTGCCAAAACCTAAAGAAAGAAAGAAAGAACCTCCAGTAGTAGTCTATAGCTTCTATGGTAAGGCGGTTAAGGGGCCACGTATGCTAAAATACGTTAGCAATATACTGTTTTTTCATACAAAGCAATTATGGATCTTGGCGACAAAAATACACAAAATTAACATTAATATGCTTTATAAGACTAGTGTTTCCAAAACACGATTCATTTCACTTTGCTCGATAGAAAAAAATCAAAAAGTTAACCCTTTTTTGAAAGCAAAACCCAACTGTCTACTTAAATTATGAAAATGTCGACACCAGATTTAACATAAACATAGATAAGTATTACACCTAAAAGATAACTGTTTCAGTTTTTATATTTTTTTCAAATTACTTTTATAGTGTCAAAAATAGTGATTTGGCGCTTAAAACATTTACTTTAGAGCGCAATATTTTATAGTAATCATGGAACGGGAGAGTGCGCTGATTGGCTCTTCTGGCTGACTAAGTATGGGGCCTTAATGTTTAAATATCAAGCAGGCGATGTTGCAAAAAAAAGAGGTGTAAAAATGAGCAAGATTCTAACATTATCTGCAATGTATGTAATTGATTAGCGAATGGACATCAAGTTTTTTCTTTTTTCTTAGAGTCGCACGGTTTGCGCTTTAATAATTAAATAAAAAGAAAAGCACTTAGCCTAAGAACTGACAGAGCGGTTTTTGCACGCCCGCGGCGGCCGCGGAATTGTGGTTTTATTTCAAAACCCACGAGACCGCTAATTTGTGCGGTCGCATAGTCGTTGCGGTTGAAATCAGCGCTCGCAAAACTTTTACGATTCTACGGGCGGGCAATAGTGGGAACCGCAAACGACCGCGGGTGCTGCAGGTGTAAAACGCTTCGTGAAATGTACTCTTAATTTTTACATATAAATCTACATTCTACAGAACCTGAGGGCGCGGGCTCCGTTGAAAATCGTTCCGTGAGTTCTTGGCTTATATGCTTGTCAACAGCGATGTTTTCAGTGCTAGAGTTTCAAGTTTTTTTTTTATGACAGAATACGTTGAATTGAATTTCGGACTAGGAATATTAAAAGTTTTCTTTTATAAATTACTTTCTATATATCCCATAATTAATTGTTTAGAAAACTCTGATAAAAAATTGTGAAAAATGTGAAACCACATTTCATAAATTTCAGAATTTCTTTTTTTATTTTAAAATAAAATATGTATTTTTTCGTCCGTAACCACAAACAGGTAGGCTGAGGCACAACACTAGAGAATTACTTATATCATAATTGGCGTTTTTTACTATAAATGCTTGTGTTACAAAAAATGCTTGTGTTTTTAAGTAGTTATTCCGTAACGGTTAAATACATAAGACTTCCCAATTATACATTTACTTCCGGTTTATTTAAAAAAAATCATAGAAACCAGTTGTGTTATATAGTTTATACCGGTTTTCGGCTAATGACAAGCGCTGACGTTATAGCGGCAGAAATAGGTAAGGCAGTGGTACCAATCTGGGCAAGTCGCCGCGAAACTCTACCACCTAGTCAGATATAACTGTGTTAATGACTAAGTCTATGCTCGCCTTTTACGAGCTCCCTGTTTAACTAAGAAGGCTGAAGCGATGAAGAAATGTCTAATAGCAGGTGACAGGAAATATAAAGAAAATTTAATGAGAAAAATAGTTGTAATGGAAACCCATCAACAGGTGTACTGTGTGGGGTCTGGAGCCTGCGGTGACCGGAAGCACTTTGGGCAGTGGACCGGAGAGTCTCGTTACCGACCCTCATTCACCGTTCCTGTCTCATTTCCTACGCATTTTTTCTGGAGTTTAAGCATATTTCCAACTATAATCGTTTCTCACAGAATATATTTGGGACAATGACTCGACTGTTTTATGAGCCAATTTTTTATAAATTGAGTATCGATGACTGGACTATTTTTAAAACAAAAAGTATTCATTTTTAAAAAAAATTGGGAACTTACATTTTTATTAACGAATAGTTATACATATGACTGTTATTTGATTTTTGATATATTACACAGGCCAACAATGGTTTTGGTGCCTCCAAGTGTTATGTATTTTTCTTTTTCGTTAAATAGATTTCAACTGCGTTAATTTTTTTCTAAATGTAGTTTTTGTGACGCCACGCCCTAAAATCTAAATGTAGCATTAAAAATGCTACGTTTAGTTTTATGGAATGTTATATTTATTTACATACCACAGATTTTTATAATAATTATACGATTTCTTCATGCCAACTTCCTTAAGAGGAGGAAAAGAGTATCGAGTGCTAAATCTCAAGATCCTGGCAGATTTGCTTGGCCTCCTCCACATTCGTTACCCATTTCATTCATTTGGATTTGGAGACTCTTGATACCGCCCTCGGATAATCGCTCGGATACGATTTGATGGTGGAATCAACCTTGGTCTCCCAGGGTACCTATATCCATCCACATTCGCATCGTATATCTGTTATGTTGTTAATCTTTCATCGGACATTATTTCCATATGACCGTACAAACGGAGCATACCCTTTCTCATTTAACACCAACACTTTTTTTCAATCCCACTCTTTCTCGGATGTCACTATTACGAATGTGGTCCATCTCTCATCTCGGAAAAAATATCCTACACTCATGCTTTTTCTGACGTAACTATTAAGAATTATGCATGGCAAATCTAGCACCTTGACTCAAAATTTCGCTTTGAAATAGTTTACCTTCCCAGGAAATACTTTCTTTTCTACATTCAAGGTAAGCCTGCCATCCCCACTAAAACCACAACCAACATATCCCCTCAACAGTTCAAAAGCAAAAGCGATTTTCCCGCTCGATTGACAACATGTTTGGCGAAAAATGGCGGCAAAATACAAGTTGGCGAATAACGACGATATCTTTTGATTTGTATATTTAAAACATATAAATGTATATATTTTTAGGATCCCTGAGAATTCAGCTACGTAATAACGTAAGAATGTGTATGTTTAACCCCAAAACCACTTGCAACAAACAAAATGTAAAAAACTTTCCGTGTTTTTTCCCAAATTTCTCAAGAAAAACATTTACTGGCTGCGAGCAGTTGAACGGATATATAATTTCATTCACTTGTTCCAGTCCTACATCATCAACTAAAACTTTTACATCCGTTCTGGCTACGTCTCTTTCAAACACCATGATTTTGGTTTTCATCTCTTCAAATGTAAGCCTCTTTCTTTACAACTACATTCCATAACTGTGACCAGTGTTATATACAATTTTTTTTATGATATTGGAAGGCAAACAAGCAGACGGATTTCCTGATGTTAAGAAATTCACGCCGCCTAGAGACACCAAATGTGGTAATGGTGCTTTGCCAACCTGTGGCTGGGATGTTAGGCCTCGAGCAAAAGTAAGTTTACCGGCTACCTTACCCTCCGAACCGGAACACGTCATAACGTTATGGCGGCAGGAATAGGTAAGGCGGTGGTACCAATCCGGACGAGTCGCTGCTAAACTCTACCACCTAGTCAGATGTCACGGTGTTAGTGATGGTGAGCCTATGCACGTCTTTTACGAGCTGCATGGCAAGGAAGGCAGATGGTCTATTCTACAAATGAGCCCGGACCAACACGGGGAAAATATAAAAAAGAGTATAAAAAATAGAACACTTATACGCATACCACGACTTCGTTACTTTTTGCAAAAATGTTTTTTTTACAACACGTACTCTGCATACTAGACCATGATTATAAGCGTGAGGTTATATTTAATATT
>NJDC01006876.1:18167-32871 GCA_002245475.1 Calephelis virginiensis | reverse complement strand
TCACTCAATATGTACACGAAATTCACGAAATAGCGCTACCAAAATTGACCAATTTCACTCAATATGTACACGAAATTCACGAAATAGCGCTACCAAAATTGACTAATTTCTATCAATATGTACACGAAATCCAATAACTGAAATTTTTTCTCTAGACAAACTCGGGTCTTTAACTATCTTATTGACCACATCGTTGAACGAGGAGTTAGCGTACACGCGTAACACCACCTGCAAGGTTAGGGTTTTATTCCCGACAGGGGCAGACATTGGTGTGATAAACATTTAGATTTAGTATTTCCGGATCTGGGTTTTATTAAATTTATCCCAGTACTCATTTAAGCCCTTATTTATATGTAACTAGCTGCTACCTGCGGCTTCGCCCACGTTTTCACAGAAACCCGGTGTGCGATCGGGATTTAAAATAGCCTATATGTTAATCCAGGTCACAATCTATCTGTCTTCCAAATTTCAGACAAATCCGTTCAGCCATTCGAGCGTGAAAGAGTAACAAACATCCATACATACAAACTTTCGCATTTATAATATTAATAGGATAATGTCTTTGTCTAACACTCGTAATACGGCTAGTATATATTTACTTACTGTGAGTTTAGATTTGCGTAACTTGTTCAAAATATTTATTTTATTGATTTTTGTTATCAAATACAGTCTTGCGGTTTAGCAGTGAAAGAATAATAGATAGACTTTTATATTTATAATATTGATATGGAAAATATTTTACAATCGTTAATGCGCTTTGCGTTGATAAGTTATAATATTACATACAGGGCAAGTGCTAAAATAAAAATACCTGGAAAAAGAAAGTTATGGACATTATAAATGTGATTTTCATCTGTGACGATGAACTCATTTATTAAGTACTGTACTTTATGTAGCACAAAACTACCCGCGTAAACTGTAAAGACAGGAATTAAAAAATAGCCTCAGTAGCTCAAATGGTTAGAGCTTTAGTCGACTTGAGACGAAAGGGTAGAGGTTCAAATCACGCTGGGGCGACATTTTTTTCTTTAAAATTTGTAGAAAATATAACATTTCTTTACAGAACCGCTCATAGTTATAACCATGATGCCCTGTGCCCAATTTTTATTATTTAGGCAATAGTGGATATTGATTTCGGGGCTTCGATTCCGACGTATTATTGCTTGTTTTATTGGTACCTGGGAATATTGTAATTAACCATATCCAACCTTTTTCTCATCTTTCTACAGCCATTCGTGTCTACGGGTAATAATAGTTGTGTCTAACCTTGAAAGGCGTAAGCTCCGAAAA
This sequence comes from Calephelis virginiensis, assembly GCA_002245475.1. NCBI lineage: Eukaryota > Metazoa > Arthropoda > Insecta > Lepidoptera > Riodinidae > Calephelis > Calephelis virginiensis. Next base: position 31,581 of record NJDC01006876.1, on the reverse strand, counting down.
TTGGTCGTATATTGTTCATAGACGATGTAGTTCCTGGCGAGTAATCCATTTGAAATTAATTGCTAACGAATCTTTCTCTATTAAAATATTCACTGTATGGCACTGGCACTGTATGGTATACTTATTGCATGAATTCGAAATGTTGCAGTATTAGACTTTGTAGTGAATTATTATTTTGTTTTATAACTCATAATTATTAATTAATAAAACACTGGATATTTAAAAAACACACTATTAAATCTTGTTTTATAAATTACGTATTCACGTCACTTGATTTATAATTTCAGTTTTTAACCACTTTTGTTTTTGACTCCAGTCACTTTATTCGAACTTCCACACTCTTATTAATAATATTAAACACTGTAGTATGTAGTAAAATTTATGAATTTATCAAGTTTTTAACACTGCAACATGTTTTCCATAACATTCCAAATTTAATAATCAAGTCGTTTTTAGACACTGAGTACGTAATTCAGTCATTTCTGATAATTATTAATTTAGCCATTTTCATACTTTTTAAAATACAATCCATAAATAAAACTTTAAAAGTTTCTTTTTATAAAATCACACAACTCACTTATTCCATTTAATGATTTTTATTTTAACAATTCCGATAATTATTTTTAGAACTAATATCATAATATGATGACTCTAAAACCTATTTTTAGAACACATTGACACTATTAGTCGGTATAACGTTTTGAGTTATCTATAACTTTAATATTACAGCACTATGATTGTAATATTAGGATACTATAATACTCATAGGTTGGTTGGATATGAGCGAATCAATTACCTAGTCGCTGCCGGCAATGTTATTTCGGACCCTACTGTTAGTTTGTTCTCTGTATTACAAAAGCATTTTGCTCCACCTCTTCGCTCCCCTACCAAATTTTTATTTACTGGTAATAATAGTAAATCACAATGCATTATATATATATTACTAAAGGGTGTAAACTTGCACTTTATACTTATAACGGGAGACATGAAAATATTTCATCCAAAAAGTTTTACATATTTGCTCATATTAATCATAATCATATTCTAATAATATTATAATACTAATCCTACTAATAAATGGGAAAGTTTTTAAAAATTTATGGATGTTTGTTACTCTTTCACGCAAAAAGTACTGTACAGACTTAGATGAAACTTTAGAGGAATATAGTTTATGTATATAAGAATAATGTATGCTACAATTCAAACATATATCTTAGCATACGTACAAAGCCGCGAGTGGAAGATATTAGCATCATAACTAACCACTGACCGACATTAATTGAGATTGCATATGACTGCTGTTTTCGTGTTAGCAATGACGGTGAATTTATTCATACTTTCATTATAAACTTTTATATTTTAGAATATTAGTTAGATTTCGTCGCCCCTGTGGTCTAGCGGTCAGGCATGGGACTTGATTTCTTGAGGTCCCAGGTTAGATTTCCGAGTCGAGCAACGAAAAAAACAAATTTCCAATTTTCTTACAAAAACTAACGTTGCCCGAGATTGGATACGTGACTGGTTGGCGATGTGCTTGCCACCTACTACATTGTGGGACTTAGTGTTTTTGGCTAGTCGTGGGAGCCCTTGTTGTGCCTCTGCCTACCGCTTCAGGGATATGGGCGTAGCATATGTAATAATATGATAACAAATTTTGGCAGTGCCTCATATATTAATAGCTGTTTCCTTTTACTTTGTCAGCATAGCTTTTGCTACTAACTTATAACTCTTATTATTGCCTTTTGGAGCTCGATTTTGGATAAAAATGTAACGTACGCTTGTACTTAGGCCCTTAGCTATAATATGTGTATCAAATTCATCAAATCAGTCCAGTAGTCGAAGAGTGAAAGGGTAAGAGCCAGACAGGCTTTTGCGATTATGATATTGATATTTTTTTATAGAGGAGGAGGCAAACGAGCAAGTGGGTTACCTGATAGAAAGTGATCACTGCCGCCCACGGACATCCGCAACATTAGAAGTATCGCAGATTCGTTGCCGACCTATGATATATATTGTCTGTATTTATTTGATATATATTTATCTATTGCTCATTTCCACTTTTGCTTAATATTTTAAAATCAAAAACGTTAAAAGCACTTAGACATAACCTTGTCACCTTTGCAACAGCTGTTTAAGAAAATGTACCAAAAAATAATATGTGAAACTAATCGACAAACATTCATTCGTAGGACACTCGCCTGCGTTCCCCGACTACAATACTATGATACAATAGTCGATAATTTGCATGACGGCTTTTTATCGATACATAGATACCATTGTCGGCACCTCACTCGCAGCTGTACTTTCGCAAAAGTACATCACAAAAAATGAATATTTGCGGAATATGAATCTTTTTGTAATATTTTTTTTTCTTTTTGTATTACGCGTTGACGTCAAAGTAAGGAAGTTTTTTTAATGAGGAAGAAGGCAAAAAAGTTTACGACTTTCTATATAGTAGGAGACAACCATGTCTTATAGACCGTAGGTATCATAGGTGCGTCGCTGTCCTGTGGATGAAGGGATGGGCCTATTGTGCTATTGGCTACCTTACCCTCCAGACCGAAAAATGCCACTATCATTAGGGCTTCGAGATTAGGTAAGGTACACCCTACCATCAGTAGTCTTGTTGGTAATGACCCTTTTTTTCTTTGTTCGCCTCTTATAAACTACCAGGCTAGAAGCAGATAGTCTATTCGATACAGGGATGAATACCCGGCTTCGCATGGTTATGAAATATACATAAAAACCTTGCTCTTTTATCACTTTATCTATTAAAAAAACCGCATCAAAATCCGTTGCGTAGTTTTAAACATTTAAGCATACAAAGGGACATAGGGACAGAGGAAGCGACTTTGTTTAATACAACGTAGTGATTACTTTGTAGAATTAACCATCTGCCATTACCAGGCAGCTCGTAAAAAACATAGGCTAGCCGTCACTAACACCAAGATATCTCTAGGAGGAAGAGTTTTGCAGCGACTCGCCTGGATTGATTACACCGCCTAGCCTATTCCTGCCGCCATAACGTCAGCACTTGCCGTTGAAATGTTCCGGTTTAGAGAATAAAGTAGCCGGAAAACTTACTTGTGCTCGAGGCCTAAAATCCCGGCTTCAGGTTTGGAATCGCATTGTGACCACTTTTAATGTCTCTAGGCGGTATGATTTTCTTACCATCAGGAAGATATGCTTGTTTTCCTTCCAATATCATAAAAAACCCTTTTTTTATACGATTTTTTTGATGATAGTTTTTAAACCCACAATCGGGCCAGGAAAGTCAATATGGATATATGATAATTACTATTTATTAATACGATGGTAACAGTTCTGTTTCATATTTTCGTCCGTAGGTTTTCAATCATACTCTGTCGTTTTCATTACCTAGTGCCACTAGTTAGTGGTAGTATGGTGTGCTTCAATTTGTCCAGGTAGGGATCCACTACTTTACCTATTCTTGCCGCCATGACGGCAGTGTTATGTTCCAGTTCAAGAGGTAGAGTAGCCCTAGTAGAGAAGACTTGCACAATGGTCCTCGCTTCCCGTGGCCGCAGGACAGGACAGCACCTAACATAACATCTTTGGTGTTTAAAGACTACGGTTGTCTCTTACCACTAAGAGAGACGTACACTTGTTATTACAAAAAAGCCCAGATTTATGCAACCTCTGTATGTTTTCAAAGCTTCCACTAAAAATAGACAAAACTCATACCTAACAAGAGCGAGCAGGTCCTTCAATCGTTTTTGCAAAAATCTGGATATTGATCAATTTATAATCAACATTCCTAAAGCAAGGCGATGCTACAGTTACAATCACTTTTTGCGGTGATCTAATAATTTGAATTTTTAGTATTATTCTTGCTCTGTTTTTTAAGTTGTTTTATTGAATATTATTAGTTTTCTGTATATTATGTTTCATGTATCATGGTTTAGTGTTATATATTAATGTATTTTTTTTTCAAACCCTGTCTGGGGCGAATTTTTTTCTTCTTCTTACTTAAAACTTATAGAAATGTTATTAGATTCATATTAAACATTGATATATAAATATCAATGTTTAATATGAATCTATAAGTGCCTTTAATTTGCTCACTGTTATTTTCTTTCTGTTACTATTTTAATTGTGTAACTGCTGTTGGTCTTTCATGTGAAATAAATCAATAAATAAATATACTTAACTTCCAAGGTCTAAAACTTCTATGTTTCCTGGTAAGTATTATCAGTCGCGCGTTGCCTACTTGAGGCTAGAATTTTTTTAATAATTTTTTGAGCATATTTTATCACCAACATTCACTCATAATTTTTTATAGAATAAACATAATTTGTTGTATGTATCCAGGCCCTAAGAATTAATTTGAAAATTAATTAATTTATTTTATATTTTTTGTACGTAATTTATCTATTTGTCTGTCCATTCCGTTTATCCATGACCACCTCGTTGGTTGAGTGGCTAGCGTACACGCCTAACCACACTGTCCAACCGCGAGGCTCGGGTTCGATTCCCGACGGGGACAGGCATCTGTGTGATGAACATTTAGATATCTGCATTTCCGGTTTGGGTGTTTAGTAAATTTATTCTGGTACGTATTTAAGTATTTTCTATGTATTAGAATCGTTGACTAACACCCATTACACAACGAGCATATTGGTGTAACATTTCGCCGAGCCTTTGCACGAGCGCGAGCTAATCTAAAAGGTTGTCTTCTATTGTAAATGTTTATTTGCCATCTTATAATTTTAGTTTTCTTTCTCTTTTATTATAATATATCAAGATAAATGCAGCACACGCAACTTGTAGGTCCGACATTTAAAGGAAGAATGAACGCAAGGTACATACAATGAAATGTTACTGATAAAATTCGATGAGGATTACGCTGAGCATACACAGGAATTTTACATCTTATCTACATTTTATCTGTGTTGTAACATTATATATAATCGCTCGAGATAATGCTATAGTCTGTACTCATCTTAACGAGCTTCTTGACAGGAAAACAGTTCGCTTATTTCTTCAAAGGAGCCCGGCTCCACCACCGCTTGTTCTGTGGTGTCGTAATTAAACAAAGTTTATAGTTTTCCGTTAATTGCCTTCATTTTCCGCTCAACTATGTTTGCAATTAGAAACTTTTGAAACTTAATTAATTCTATAACAAGTCCGGAACGGTTTTAAAACAGACCTAAATCCTGCGGCAGATTGATTAAAACCAAACATTGTTCACGCTTATTAAACTTTGTGATCAGAATTGGATTTAACGAGCACTTTGAAAGCATCGAAAAAGTTTATTGTAATTAGCAAGCTCAGATTGGATGACTGCATTAAAATCGACACAGCTAATGTAAGTTCTTGTTCGTATACAAGATAATTAAAGTAAATGTTGCCAAAGATGTTTATTGTTAGATTGACCATGATAATGACATTAGGTTTATTAATCGTATATCGCTTCTGTGGTCTAGTGGTCCGGCATCAGATTTGATTTCTTGAGGTCCCGGGTTCAATCGCCGGGTTGGGTAGCTAAAAAAAGAAAATGTGTCTTTTTTAATTTCTCATAAAAATAGCGGTTATTAGGGTTGGATATATACCCATTTGGCGTTAAATTTGCTACATATCACATGTCTTAATCTAGTCGTGGGTGCCTTGTTTGTACTTCTGCCTACCTTTTCGGGGACATGGGCGAGAAGATACTTTTTTTTATAAAACTCAAAGTTACAAAAATATTGTGGAATAGGTATTGACGTTTTAAAGATCAATGACTTCTTTCTTAAAATATTTTGTTTATTATTTTCTATGTTATAACATTATGTACTCTAACAAAATCGACGAGCGGTTGTTTACTACGTAAGGAGCTGAAAACCGTGTTCGAATAGCCTAGCCATAACGACCAATTCAATAACCTATCTAAGATAGAGATATCGTTACTAAGCATCAGTAGCCACTGTTATTTTTAATTATTTGGGGATATGGGAGTGAAGATACTGCTACTGAAGATACTCGTATGGAAAGGGACTAGAGTAGAGTAGTAAAGGGACTAGAGAGTCTTGGAAAGTTATTTTAAGCTTTCGCTTGGAAAGTCGTCCGCGTCGGGGTAAAACTAATCTGTCACTTCTACGTCACTTTCCACCTTATGTCTACCACCAAAAAAATATACTCTAACATGGCTCCGTTGCGACGATATAGTTGTTTTTTATTTTTTCCTTGGATAATCCACTGCATGTCGAAATAAAGTCCCATTTGTTCATTTGGAAAAGTTGAAAATGTCAACGAAATTTAATGGAAATCGATTCAGTTTTTTGCAGTTTATGCCGAACATATATTGTGAGGTATGACATTAATATAAGATTAAATAAGAGAAAAACATATCCGCCTCTGTAATTTAGAATATGCGTACCTACTACGTTACGGTAAAGTTGCAATTTAAAATTTGTGGTCTAGTAGTTTGGTGTTGGACCTGACTTCATAAGGTTCCAGGTTCAATGTACGGGTAGGTCGCCAAAAAGACATTTTTTGATGTTCTTATAAACACAACGTTGCCCGGGATTGGATGAGTCCGGTTGGCGATAGGTTTGCCACCTATCACATTATGTGGTTGTAGGTCTCTACCTACCTCATTAGCTATATGGCATAAAGATACCACATATATAGTAAAAATAGAAGAACGAATCTATAAATTCATATCCTTCATGTCGACGAAAAACTGGACTAAACTGGTTGTGGCTCGTGCAATTTTTGATTATTTTGAAGGTGTGAATAAGGAAATGCAAGTGTGCGGGTAATTTGGACAACTGCAATCCGCAACAACCGTAATTAGGTTGAAAGCGTGTATAGCCCCCGTTCAGGTAGGCAACGCACTATTAACATCTTTTGGTGTCTCTAGGCGGCGTGAATTTGTTACCATTAGGAATTCAGTCTGCTTGTTTGCCTTACAATATTATAAAAAAATACAAAAATGACTGCCTCGTTGGCTGAGGGGTGAGCATACCATAAAGCTACAGTCCAACCATGAGGCTCAGATTCGATTCCCGAGGTCAGACGTTGGTGTGATGCTGTTTGTATTTCTGGGTCAGGTGTGTTTAGTTAATTTATTTAGGGAACTATTTAGGTATTTCTAAGTATTGGTATCTTCACAGAAACATGGGTATATTACGCTTACTATGGTAAAACTCAATTTGTATATTGGTATATGTATGTAGTGGTGAGTAGTATATAGTATACTAGCGGCCCAACCCGGCTTTGCACACAGATAAAATATACATATAAACGTATAATCTAATCTAATATAAATATACATATAATCGTGAAATTCGGCAGTTCCGCCCCTGTGTGGTCTGATACGTATACCTAATGTTTTATTTGTGGTCAATAATTTGACAGATGATAATGGAGTGACCTAGCCTCTGTGGTCTAGCGGTTCAGTTGATGGACTTGACTGCATGAGGTCCCGGGTTCGAATCCCGGGTCGGGCAAGAAAAAGAAAATTGGGTTTTTCCAATTTTCTAATAAAAAAATGTTGCTCGGGATAGGATAGGTGCCCGGTTGGCGATAGGCTTGCCACCTGTCACATTGTGGGACTTAGTATCTTCGACTAGTCGTGGGTGGCCTGGTTGTGCCTCTGCCTACCTTTTCGGGGATATGGGCGTGAAGATACTTTTTTTTTATAATTGAGTGAGACGAAATTATAGGATTTTTGTTTACAATTGTTTTATTCGTCCTTGTTCATAATATTTAACCTACAAGATGTAACCTAATAATTGATAGAGAAAATTTAATTAGGCTGTTAGATTTACCTTGAATCCAGAGCCTTTTAACAAATCTTCATGAAACCTCACATTTATTTAATACTAGGGGCCCGCTTCGCTTCGCACAGGTATAAAATATACATATAACCCTACCTCTTCAATCACTTTATATATCAAAAAAACCGCATCAAAATCCGTTGCGTAGTTTTAAAGATTTAAGCATACAAAGGGACATAAGGACAGAGGAAGCGACTTTGTTTTATACTATTAGTGGACCTACATAGTATAAAACAAAGTCGCTTCCAAAGTAGTAAACCTACATAGTATATAACAAAGTCGCTTCCTAGGATACCTAGGATATGGACGTGAAGATACTTTTTCAAGGATGTATACAGAATCCCTATTGGCGAAAGGGTTGTAGCCTATGCGCTGGTTGTACTACCTTTTTGGTACGACCGTACAGACACTTACTCGTAGTTAGCTAGGGCAGCAAAATGAATGAATCACCTATAATACCTATATAATCGCTGACAAAAGCGAAGCCTAGGCTGACAAATACGTGATCTAAGTCATTATTTTTAACCGAGTTTAAACAGGTGGATTTTAATTTTTTTTTGTATTTGTTTTGTATGTGTCGCAAAACACGAGGTCATAAGTTTGACGTTAAGTATGTGTATGAATGTATGCGTGCATGCGTGTGTGTGCGTGTGAATGTGCGTGTGCGTGTGTGTCTGTCTGTGGCATCGTAGCTCCTGCAGTGTTTTTAATTTAAAATAACATAGTTATTTCATTTAATAGTATTACATGTTTGCTGTTATTCGCCTTAATGAATTAATTTTGCTGATTCCTTTTTTTGCAAAGTAGTTTATGATTCAGAAATAGTTCCACATAAATTTGTTTTACGTATAAATGTAAGTTTTGTTTTGTATTACCTATGTATGTATATAAAAATGAATCACCATTTCGCGTGGTCATAACATTCTACTTAAACTGATGGACCAATTTGGATATTTTTAGTGGTATCCGATTGTTAGGAGACGGTACTTAAGAAAAGAAAAACCGGTAAAATATCAGGGAAAATGGGAAAACAATACTTTAATCTATACAAACACTTAATAGCTATAAATGTCCAACGATACGAAGTTCACCGGTTCGGCTAGTTATTATGTGAAAAAATCCCGTATCCTTTGGTCATCGTAAGACGCGTGAAAGGATAGATATATTTCGTGAGTTATATTTTTGCTGTATTGCTTATTGTCAGGAAAAGCTTCCATTAAAAAAATAAATTTATATATTATTACGTGATGCCAAAACTTTGGACCAGGAGCATAAAATTTGGCGCACTTATAGTTTATGTGTAGGAGAAGTGCAGAACGCTAATATTTTCCAATAATAATGCTTATAAAGTACATTAAATCAATAAATAAAACATTACCCACACTACCATGCATTTGACACACACAAACAAATATATTGATGATAATGATTAAAGATAGAAGATTTCGCACTGAAAAGTTTGGAAACAAAGTATTTGAACTTGAAAAATGAAGATGGCGTTCTTATCAAAAAGATATCAAAATTTATTATGCTCGAATTTCGACCAATGGACGACCACTAGTATTACTAATTAGGGCAGGACAATGTATGTAGGCTAGTTACTTGTACGAATATAATTGCATAATTTTTCCTTACGTGTATAGTATGGTATGGTCAAGAAATTGAAGTCGATTTTTTGTAGTTTTACTGCGCGTAAAGTATTATCTACTGGCCGAGATGGGCCTTCACTATTATTTATTCTGCTCGATGAAGTCGAAAAAAAAAACAATTTTGTTAGTACGGCGGCCAGAAACTTGCCATTTTCCACCCACTGGGCATAAAAATTGAGACCTCGTCACTACTATTTTTTTGGACCATAACGCAAAAATGTTTAACAACGTTAACACAAATCCATTTTGATCTCCATAGTTCATTGTCTGTGACCACACAACGTTTTTATGCTTTATTTAACCGACTTCAAAAAGGAGGAGGCTGTCAATTCTCTGGGCCAATAACGAACAGATTTGGACGGTTTGCTACATAACTACCACTCCTGGTGGTAGAAGTCTTTCTTATTATAAGCGTGACTGAAATGTAGCTCTCCTTTTATTCTATATGTATCGTTTTATGTCAACGACAGCGGTCACTCACGCAGCTGAGATATAAACGTGCCCTATAGACACCAAAGTAACCATGCAAAACAAATGCTAATGCAAAAAAAATGCAAAACTAAACCAAAAAGCAAACCTACAAAAATAACAAATTGTATTACAAAACTGCAGTGTTGAAATAATATTTAAGTTATTTGCATTAATCCTTTCAAACTTGGTCAGTTAACCCTTAAATGCGGAAAGAATTAAGCTGAGTCAGGATTATCCGTCATTTTTCATTCACAAATATTGAATACTTGATTTTATCTAACGTCAAGTGGCGTACAATAGAGAATTTGGCGTATGTCAAAACAAAATCGAGTGGTGTCTTGGGATCGTGCGGAATTCGCTGGAGGCACGATTTCAAGTGCACACCCACTTGACCTATTGTAGTACTACACAGAAGCAGTTGATAGATCTAATGCTTTGTACATCTATGACGGATTAGATATTTGTTTCCAATTTTTTTGACGACGTCACATTTTTTTATTAATATATGCATATACTGTAATGTATACATTTGCAGTGTTTATTTGTTAGATTAGTTATTAACGGATTTCAAAAAACGACGAAGGCTATGTGTTCAAGTCGTAGATTTTTTGTTTATATTAAGGCCCCATACTTAGTCAGCCAGAAGAGCCAATCAGCGCACGCCCCCGTTCCATAATTACTATGAAATATTGCGCTCTAAAGTAAATGTCTTAAGCGCCAAATCACCATTTTTGACACTAAAAAAGTAATTTGAAAAAGAATAAAAAAACTGAAACAGTTATCTTTTAGGTATAATAGTTATCTATGTTTATGTCAAATCTGGTGTCGATATTTTCATAATTGAAGTAGACAGTTGGGTTTTGCTTTCAAAAAAGGGTTAACTTTTTGATTTTTTTATATCGAGCAAAGTGAAATGAATCGTGTTTTGGAAACACTAGTCTTATAAAGCATATTAATGTTAATACTGTGTATTTTTGTCGCCAAGATCCATAATTGCTTTGTATGAAAAAAAAACAGTATATTGCTGACGTATTTTAGCATACATGGCCCCTTAACCGATTTATCCGTAATATCTGAATCAAATATTTGTAAAAGAGCGTTTATCCTATTTCTCATTGTCACCGGATCTGGCTCTGACGATAAAAACCCCCAAAAAATCAAGGAAACATTCAATTTTTGTGTACTGAGATGAGATAATTATTGAAATCTAAGTCGGACTTTTTTAAACTATTTTGTTTTACCAAACTAGCTAACCACTTTTGGTACTTAAACGTTAGTTCTAAAGAGGATTAAAGTAGGATGTTTAAAGAGGATTAAAAAAGGGTGATTTTAATTTGATCCCTAGTAGTATATGATGCCCTGTGTTCAAATTGTTGAAGATGGACAGTACTCCTAATAAATAGGTATTACATCAAAAATCCACAGCACCAACAATAGAAAAAACCTAATCTACGCAAATACATTCAACACAGCCAAATTAAGCATTTTCATCATGATTCAAATGACTTTTAGATTTTTTATGTAATCGCGTTTGTGGTCTAGCGGTCAGTGTTATACTTGACTACATGAGGTCCTGGGTTCGAGTCCCAGGTCGGGCAACAATGAGAAAATGTGGTGTTTTCAATTTTCTAATAAAAAAAATGTTGCTCGTAATTGGATATGTGCCCGTTTGGTGATAGGCTTATCACGTAACACATTGTGGGACTTAGTATCTTCAGCTAGTCGTGGGTGCCCTGGGTGTGCCTCTACCTACTCCTTCAGTATATGGGCGTGAAGATACTTACTTACGTATATAACAGATCAGCGAGCACGCACATTACAGTCTTGATGGTAAGATACAATTTGCCTATAGACCTATTGATGTTACAGGTGCGTTGCTGTCTTGGAGCTGGCGATATTAAGCCTATTGCTCGAGTCTACCGTCCGAATCGGAACATGAATCGGATCCCTATCCGGTTAAGGTAGTCCACAGCATATAGCCACTAGTGGCCTTGTAGGTTTATATGTTTACTTGCACCAACTATATATAAATAATAAACAAAAATCCCTGGACAAGTTACACAAATTGAAACTAACCCCAAAGTAAGCAAATTAGATGTTTGTGTTATGGGTGTTAGTCAATGATTCTAATACGAGTACATATAAACATAAATAGATAAAAGAATGACCTATATTTACCTACACCTGTGCTGTTTCGAACTGCCTGGCAGAGAAGGAAATGGTCTATTCTACTCAGCGGTTTCGGACCAATATTGTAAATTTTCATTATTAATGTATATAATCTTCGCCTTTGTCGCCTTTGTGGTGTAGCGCTTAAATTTTTTGGACTCAACTCCTTAAAGTCCCGGGTTCGAATCCCAAAAATCCCAACAAAAAAATGTTGCTCGGGTTATGCACCCGGTTGGCGATGGGCTTGCCACCTATGACATTGTGGAACTTAGTATATTCGGCTAGTCGTGGTTGTGCCTCTGCCTATATCTTTTGGGATATGAGTGTGAAGATACTTTAGTAAATCAAATGAGAAATTAAATGGACGAGTTAATTCAATGTATCTATGGCATCATAGCTTTTAAACGGAAGGACCGATTTTGATGTGATTTTTTTGTTTGAAAGTTGGTATGATCGATGGTTCTTAGCTACATTACGTATAGGTTTCGTCGTGAATTATTGGATTCCTTTAAATTCAGTGTTGTATTAGAGGTACTTAAAATGTCTAAATATTTGAATAACTGTTTTGGGAGAATCTTGTTTAAACATACATACGCCCGTGTTGGTCCGGGCCATTTGCAGAATAAACCATCTGCCTTCCTTGCCAGGCAGCTCAAGCATAGGCTTACCGTCACTAACACCGTGACATCTGACTAGGTGGTAGAGTTTCGCACCAACTCGCCCGGATTGGTACCACCGCCTTACCTATTCCTGCCGCCATAACGTCATGACGTGTTCCGGTTCGGAGGGTAATGTAGCCAGTAAAGTTACTTTTGCTCGAGGCCTAACATCCCGACCTCAGGTTGGCAACGCACCATTACCACCTTTGGTGTCTCTAGGCGGCGTAAATTTCTTACCATCAGGAAATACGTCTGCTTGTTTGCCTTCCTATATCATAAAAAAAATACATATAATACTAGCTGACCCGGCAGACGTTGTTCTGCTACTTTTTTAATGTGATTTAAGTAAAAAAAATTAGGGAGGGTCACACTTGTCACTTAGGGGTATGAAAAATAGATGTTGGGCGATTCTCAGACCTACTCAATATGCTCACAAAATTTCATGAGAATCGGTCAAGCCGTTTCGGAGGAGTATGGGAACGAACATTGTGACATATATTTTATATATAAGATAAAAACTTAATATCGCCAAATGTAATGGTCTAAGATCCGAAGTTAGGTCGACCTACACAGAGCTGATAATAGGATGAAACCGGTTTTATAGCAAATTCAGTATCTCAGAAAAAATATTAAAAATGGGTTGCTGAAAAAAATCCTGAACCGGAAAATTTTTAATTATTAA
>NJDC01006876.1:0-14816 GCA_002245475.1 Calephelis virginiensis | reverse complement strand
GAGAAAGGGGAAAATGACTTAGGTACTTTGTTTTTGTTTCGATAAGTGATTTATTTCATAATGAAATCCTAATGAATTTTAATTTTAATAATAATGAAAATTTGCAACTTGCTGCCAAAAAAAGTGTATACGTATTTTAGCGTGATAAAATAGGAAAGACAGTGTGTAATTAATTGATTGGACTTATCAGAAGCCAAAGACTACAAATATAACTGATTCCACACAGTATCATTCCATATCTTAAACAAAGAAAAGAAAAGGACTTAGTTCGCAAAGGTTTTAGGCAGACGCTTATGGTTTTGCACAGCAAACTTTTTTCTATTTCATACTAGCTAAGCCGATGGATGTTGCATGCCTTAAATATTATTTAATTATAATAAACTGACAAAAAACTTCATTTTATAAGATTCTCCTAGCCATCATTAACACAATAAAAATTTATCTGTTTCTGCGTGGAGCGATGACCAACGAAAATTGATATTCAATTTTCAATTTTCGTATACAAAATATAAATGAACAAATCTAAAAACAGAACCGAATGTGATTAAATTGAAATTATATATATATATATTTTCTCAAACAAGTATTTAGGAATAAAAATTTTATTTTGATGTTTGATGTCACTAATGATAGGTTACAAAAATAAATAAAACTGCATTCATTCATTTATTTTTTTAATAAATAACAATGCGTTAATTTTTATATCGCACGCTTCCTGCAGTCTGAATTTGAGATAAGGATTCATCTTAATTAAATTAATTTTTAATAAATGGAATGATTGATTTGAAAACAGACTTACACAAGTCATATATTACATGACGTCTATTGAAAATTATTTATAAATTAATATGCTAACATGTTTTAAGGTATCTTCACGCCCACATCCTCGAAGACGTAGGCAGACAACACAACAAGGGCACCCACGACTAGCCGAAGACACTAAGTCTCACAATGTAATAGGTGGCAAGTCTGTCGTCAACTGTCGTCAGTATCCAATCCCAAATAACATTTTTTTTTTCATTAGTAAATTGGAAAAACCAAATTTTCATTTTGTTGCCCGGCCCGGGAGTCGAACCCGGGACCGCATGTAGTCAAGTCCAACACCTGGACTGCTACACCACAAAGGCGATTTGTTACATGTTTTAAAATCCGACATAGGTTATTATGACCTAAAATCTGTGCTTTGCGCTCAGAATTAAACAACTTGTAATTACAAGGTTAATTATAATTGATTTGATGACAAAACATGTGTCAAACACGACCTTTTTCAACCCAGATGAATGTTAAGAATTAATAAAATGTAAGAATGTTAATTTGAGTCATTAGCTAAGAGAGATGCCGACAAAAAAAGAAAAAAAAGACGTGTGATCACGCCGCCGCACGCCCCCGCCGCCGACCATGTTTGTGGAAACAAGTCAAATGTGTTAAATGTGGACCACTGCGTTAGGGCTGTCAACTACAAATAAAACAATTTAAATAAATCGACTCAAACAATAATATATGTTGCATACCTGTGAATGTTAAACATTTGATACTAATACTAAGTATTCAGTGCAACTATTGTAACAATATTTGATGCAATAAAGTAATGTGAACTAGAATATTGGCATACTGGAATATTTTTGGTATCAAGTTTAATAATTGACAAAAGGATATTGCAATGTATTAATTACCTATGGTTATTATAGAAATTTAAATACATTGTTACATTTTTAAACATTACCTGAACTTTGTGGAAGTTGATATTGTTAAAAGAGTTTTTAAAGTTTTGTTCAAGGATAACACCTTTATGTAAAACAAAGAGATATTGTGATTTATGGAAAAAATCTAATCAATTCTATACAAATTATCCAAAAACTGTAGTCTACAGAGTTTTCAATAACAAAAAAAAGTAGGTACTAAATACACTATCAAAATAATTAAAAAAAAATTAATTTGCAACTTCCCGCTAAAAATGCGAAGTAACGCCTACTTCTATCAATCAATTAATTATAAGAAAAGTAATTACGAGTATCTTCGATAAACTTCAGGTCCTGTCACTATTGGTATGCTATTAAACAATTTCTGGAATCGCTGAAATTAGATATAAGTAAAAAAGTGTATAACAATACATCTAACGTTGTGAATATGTAGGTATGATTTTACACATGTAAAATAAGCCTTTATTTCGCTAATTCCACGTACGCAGTGTAAATGTTGCGGCAAATAATCCTCCAAACGACACAGAATGTGACAAGCCTAACTAACGTTCCCACCACCCACCTCCGCGACCAGAACACGAATATAGGAAGAGTTCGGGAAACAATATAAATTGTCACGTTCTTTACATGCAACAACCCTAACTAAAGTTCCCCCCCCTCCACCTCCGCGACTAGATCACAAATAGAGTCCGAACACGGGAAACAAAACCACTTGTCAAGTCCTTCGCCAACTTTGTCAAAGCACTCACCACAGAGAACACCAAATCGCACTTGACGTACAATTACGACTACGCATAAGTCAAGGATTTTTAAGATACTCGATAGATATTAAAAATTTGGACTGTAATTAATACCGGGAGATTTATCAAGTTGTTAATGAATAACTAGCAGAAAGCATAATACTGTAATTAAAAATAACTGAGCTTTTGATAAACATTTATCTTGACATTAAGTGGAGCTTAATGAATTCCGAAAAATACTTTGCATTCAACGTTTCGCAGAATTTATGATGTAACAGATGATTTATTTTGCAATTAAAACATATTTGAATCTCTCTTTTTAATAACAATACCAAAGTCCGTATACTTTAATTATACTGCCTTTTAAGAGCTTCATCTGAGTCTACCTATTTTTAAAAATATCTTCCATGTGAACTGTTAATTTGCCATATATCTAATAAAATATGCGTTAATTTATGTTTGTATGAACCTTAGGTTTAAATTTTATAAATTAAACGTACAGAAATAATTTCTCATAAGCTTAGAGAGTCGACAACCCTGTGGCCGCCTAATATTGAAGTGCATCTAACTGGAAGCGGCAGATATGATAACAATAGATTCAGCAACTGGAAAAAAATTAAATCGAAAATCAATATACTGCAATGCACGATAAAGTTTATACTGAAATCTAAGTTTATATAGTATAATAATAACAATCTAAAGTCAATTATAACAGATTTCGTAACTTTTTTACCTGGGGCTTAAAGGATTCAATTATAGCGATTTTTTATACATTACTTGTATAAAAATAAAATATGTTATTTATTTACTTTGTTGTTGTACTAAATCTGTTTTTTATAAATGATAGCGAACTCTTCTAATGAAAAGAGATAACTGTAGTACATAGACACTGTAGATGTTACAGGTAAGCTTTTGTCCTGTGGCTGAGGTGCTACACCTTGTATTAGTCTATCTGCTTCATGCGACATGATCTCCAACCGGCAAGTTGCTGCGCAGCACTTTACGTACTACTTAATTAGATCCAGACTTATTTCCAAGGCAATTAGTAACTATGTATACTACAAAATCTATTTGTTAAAAAATATACATCTTCTGTGAAGGTTTGAAAAGTTAGTCTTTTTTAATATCGCTTTTGACTGATTTGAAAATCCCTTTATCCCGGTTATCTTTTTTATAAATTTGTTACGCAATTACTAGGTCAATAATAACCCGATTCTGATAATATTTTGAGTCTATCTATGATAACATATTAATTTGATCATACCTTTATTACTTAGTGCTTTTTGAGTTCATTATTGATACCGATTGATTGACTAACGAGTAATATTTCTAGGGTGGCTTTAGTATATCAAAAGCAAAAATAAAAACAAAAAAAAAGAAAAAAGTTGTTGCTTTTTATATAAGCAGTAAAGTTAGTTACCAGTAACCCTGTATATATACGTCTTTATTATTGAAAGTATTTTCTTTTTACTACCAGCTCGTTTTTGGAAGGGTTAGCATACACGACTAACTCTAACTCCGGCGGAACTTGGGTTCAGTTCCTTATGGGGGTAGACATTTGTATGATATACATCTACCTGACTGCATTTATGAGTCTGGCGTATTTCTTAAACTTATTTTGGCATCTTTGGCAGTTTCAACTTAGTTTATATTTTGTTTACTTTGGTCTTAAATACCACATTTTGCCGTGTTAGTCCGGAGTCCTTTGCAAAATAAATCATCTGTTTTCCTGCCAAACAGCTCGTAAGAGGCGAGCATAGGCTTATCGTCACTAACCACGTGACATCCCTCTTGGTGGCAGAGTTTCGCAGCGATTCGTCCAGATTAGTTGAAAATTACCTATTCTCGCAGCCATTACGTCAATGCTTGCGGTTGCCGTTGCTAGATGGCGTGAATTTCTTACCATCGGGAAATCTATCTGCTTATTTTACTTTAAAATATTATAACAGAAATAACATTATGTCTAAGTTATGTCTATTTATTTATTTACCAGCTGACTTGACTGACGTTGTCCTGTCCTAGCTATCAACATTTTTTATGTAAGTATATCTTTTTAACAAAAAAATAATAACCAAAGTTGTTTCAACCTTTCTTGCGTTATACGTCGATGAACAAGAGAAATAAAGATTTATTTTTACGTATATGTACTTAAATATAGCAAATGATAACTATATTTAAGTTATTTGTTATCACTTCCATAGTCTATATATCATAGAGTATCCCATTATGTAATTCAATTCACATAGAGCACTTTCTTCAGTAATGAACGATAAGCCGAAGTCCCACATGTCGGCGGTAATATAGGGCTCGCATGAGGCATATTACTGTTTTTCGTAACGGATCATTACAATATCTCATCGTGACACAGAAAAATTTAACGTGTCATTTGGAAGTGCTTTTACGAGTGTTTGTTTTACCGCACTGGGAGGGCCAGGACTTGGATACCATTCAGAGAATTTTATGGTAATGGTGGTGATTCTGAGCACAGTGTTTTAGGGGTTAATATTTTATTTATGCTTGGAGTTACATTTTTAGGAGATGTACCCATGGCTAATAAAATTGTAATATTTTTACTATTTGTTTCGCCTTTTCTTCTCCTGGCTGGCTAGGTTTGGAAACGGTGGTAGCGTACGGTAGATAGGATTAAATTTATTTACATATTACTTTGTTTATAATTCATAATTCAAATTTTAATAAAAATAAAACTACATTTTTTGTATGAACATTAAAACATTATTTACATAATTAAATATTTTTTTATGTATTTATATATTAAAATATATGTACACCAAAATGTGGTAGAATATGTTGGAATGCTTGAATAATTTTGTAACAACTTCAACTCGCATGGCATATGCGAATAAATATATTTTCTTTTTTTCTTTCTTTCTATGTTCTTCGTTAATCTTCCGGTGGCAGTTGTTTTCCAAAACGAGATTCTCAATTTCACGATTTGTACTTTCTAGTTGGTATCTCTTTAACCTAATCTAATTTTACGTTATCTTTTTTTGACGAAATTAATAGAAAGCGATGTAATTTTTTTTCCCGTGTTGGTCCGGGCTCCTTTGCAGAATAGACCATCTGCTTTCCTGCCAGGCAGATTGTAAAAAGCGAGCATAGGCTTACCGCCAATAACACCGTGACACCTGACTAGGTGGTTGAGTTTCGCAGCGACTCACCCAGATAGGTACCACAGCCTTACCTATTCCTGCCGCCATAACGTCATGACGTGTTCAGGTTCGGAAGGTAAGGTAGCCGGTAAACTTATTTTTTCCCTTTTGCCCTTTTATTGGCCTAACATCCCGGCCTCAGGTTGGCAACGCACCATTACCACCTTTGGTGTCTCTGGGCGGCGTGAATTTCTTACCATCAGGAAATCCGTATGCTATCATAAAAAAAACTCTAGGAGTTTAACCAAAACCAGAAAAACTTTGTTGTTCTTTCAGTAGGTTTGATTATCTGAATATGTCGGAAGGATTTTATTTACGCAAGTTTTATAACATCAGTCCAAAAATATTGAACGTAAATTCTAAAGTAATAGTTCTCACCAGATGTCAATATTCTTAAACGTTCCATCAAAAATCCCACGATTAAAATATACTTATACAGGAATCCATTTAACAATACGTTTGTATAAATACAATCGATGTTCAAAATGACGAATAATTGCTACCATAAAGCTTTTTTATTGTTATGGACAGTGGAGTAATTAATGTAAGGTTGTATGTGTGATTCCCGGATATCATAAGGCATAACTAACTCGACTAATTGCGGAGAACCCTCTCGGTGTGACATGTGGCTTATATTTGACAGTTAATGTGTTTTAATGACGAAAATATTTGAATTTGGAATCTTCTTTTAGTTATGTTTTTAATGTTTAATATGGCGTTTTGGCGGGATCGACAAAAAACATGGCCGGTGTTTTTTTCATAAATAATAAATTCCATTTAAATTTTGGGCAAAGTTTGTTAATTTTGGCGGCATTTTGTATAATATAATGGAGTTAAAGTTTATAACTTAATATATTGGTTTATTTATTTTCCTCACATGTGTAGAAGAGACAAGTATTGATACAGCCAAATTTCATTCGATACGTTTAGTTAGGGATTCTACCGCTTTGTCTAAGACCCTGACATGATTGACTATT
The DNA here is from genome assembly GCA_002245475.1 of Calephelis virginiensis. Lineage (NCBI taxonomy): Eukaryota > Metazoa > Arthropoda > Insecta > Lepidoptera > Riodinidae > Calephelis > Calephelis virginiensis. The sequence continues at coordinate 8,229 of NJDC01006876.1, read as the reverse complement.
CACTATGATGACTAAAGACTATTTCGAATAGTTTAAGCTCGATTTTACAAAATCGCTAACTACTGGATGCAAAAAAAAATAGCAACTAATGGCAGATGCTTACCCCCTTGCTAAGAAAAGGAAAAGAAACAAGTAATTCAAACTGAAAAGAGGATTTTAATAACAATGTCAATAATCTATTTTAGTTTAAATAATGTAATAATTATAGTTCTACTACAGATACTGTACTATTTTTTGATCTACCAGTTTCGCTAATAAAAGGATCTTCGGGCCATTGCACTTTTAACTTTTTGAAAAACCTGTGAATTGTTTAAAAATATCATAATTTATATGTAAATTAACTGGGCATAATCGGGTTGGTACTTATTGTACTAATTAATAATATCTACATAATATTAAACGTTGGGGATGTCAAATAAAAAATTGTAAAAACCCGTAAAAAAATAATCGTTTTCGCAAAAAAAAATTACCTCGCTGTCCTTGAAAAGTTAGAAATAGATACAACCAAAACAAATTGTTAACGATTAGCCAAATACACTAAGGTTAGACATAAGGTAAGATTAGACCAACAAGGTGGCAAACCTATCACTAACCGGGCATATGCCCAATCCCGAGCAAAGTTGTTTCTATTACAACATACATACATATCTTCACGCCAAGTCCCTTACGGGTTAGGCAGAGCGTTACGAATGCTAGACCTCACTATAAAATACATTTTAACATAGTCGGGTATCGATCGGTTGCAGTTAGGCGTGCAACCAACCCACAAAAAACTTTAATTTAGTTAAAAACTTGAATAGCAACAAAACAAGAAAACAGTCATTTTTATTAGCTAAGATAAACAGAGTTATTTAATAGGTCGTAAAGTAGACCTTGAATCAGCGCAAAATCTAACCAGAGTCACGTACACTACCCGTAACTCATAGAACAGTACCTACTGTGCTCGGAGATTACAAGTTTCACGGAAAATTGTCCACTAAAAATCAATTACATCTAATATCACACATATACATTTGTAAAATAGCTTTAACTGGTATCAGGATGAGACGACCCCATTGATAGCTGGTAGCAATTTAGTATTTAAGTTTGTTTGTGGCATTAAATAGCAAAGCAAGCTCTCCTGATGGTATGAAATAATCGTGGCCTTTAGATAACATATTAAAGGAAAGTCAAAGTGCGGTCGAAACTTCCCTCAGGACCAGCCACTATTACACAATACATACACATCTTCACGCCAAGTCCCTTACGGGGTAGGCAGAGACTATCGAGTGCCAGACCTCACGATCCTGAGACGAGAAGACAGATAGTCTTGCTTCCTTTACATTCATTACCCTTTTCATACAAACACGCTGGTTTCGGAGACTCTTGACACTACCCTCGGATAATATCCGATTGATCTGATCGTGAAATAATCTGCTTTATCAATCCTCATCTGTCATTCTTTCCACATGACCGAACCAGCGGAGCATGCCCTTTCGCATTTTAACACCTACACTTTCTTTCAATCTCACTATTTCTAGGATCTCACTGTTACGAACTGTCACTTTTGTTATCGGCCACTATTATTATGGCAATAGGAATAGGTAAGGTAGTGGATCCCCACCCTGCAAGTTGCTGCATCACCAGTAGTATTGCTGGTTATGTCTTTTCGAAATTTAATCGTGGCGATGATTTAATAGTTCGGTGTCGTCTGTTACATGTAGTCTAGTATTTGATTCCCGGATCCGAAAAATAAAAACCACCAAAGCAGATCTCCAAAGTAGCTAAACTACGCTCACAAATTCGCTAGTTCACAGCTAGTGCTTTACAAAGGGCTTAAAGAACACAAGTATTACAAAATATCGTTTTTCATTTAAAATGACATGTAGATATACATTCAAATGTCAATTTCTACTAGACAGATCTGTTACATCGTTAAGTAAATCAGAAGATCGTTACCTTGTTACATTATATATGCATATCTAGTAAAGTGTTGTATCGAATTGAGTATCAAATATATCGAAATCTCGCATGAGTCATGACTTTGTGGAGTTTGCGAGTTTTTATACAACACTAATGAGGGCGGCCCGGCGCAAAGAAGTGATAAATTATAAACGCGGATGCGTTGACGCGGCCAACTACAGTCTGCTAATTGAGGATACCTATAATTGTAATAACATTTTGACATTTGCGAACGCTTTGAACTTTATAGCTTTTTTCAAAGTGCATTTTAATCTTCGTAAAGCCTCACGTGTTCATAAAAAATAATAAGTGATAATTTAAACGCAATAAATCTGTAAAAATCTAGCTATCCAATCAAGAACAATAGTGCTTTTACTAGAAAACTAGCCGAAACATCAAACTTCTTATCTTTTGACATTATCAACTACTAACAGATTGTAAGGAATTAGAAATAAAGTAATGCTTTTTCCATTTTCAACATACCAACTACCTAGACAAAAACTTTGATTTTTCTAGTGCTTTTCGGGAGAGAGAAATATCTTTGAAACGCGGACAAAGCCTCGGAAATTGTTTATAACAAGTTGTGAATACTTTTCGAAAAACATCCAAAATATTTCTACACTAACTCAGCGTAAACTATGACTCGGGATTTAGGAAAGGCCAGACTTTTAGTATTTTTATGGAGGCTGAAAATTTCGAAGTTCACGCTACTGACTAAATTAGGAATGTTGGGTTAATATTGGCATTTTGATCAATATGTTTTGGAAGGGTTATAATAATATAAAGTACCTACTAACTTTTTGTCGAATTCTAAGTTACAATATAACATGTTTTATTCGCAATAATATGAGAAATTACGTCATGACGCTGCCAGATATTTCTCACAACAAAAAAACCTTTGCTTTTGAAGTTCGATTCATTTTAACTGTGGTTTTGATGTACAGCTTTGTTGCAAAATTTAATACAAAATTGTTAATAACACGCTGCTTATTTACGTTATACTTGATCAACTTGTAGAAGATATTTCTACAGTAACGAGACGCAATCGAATCTAAAATTATTTAATGAACTCTTCTCAAATGGGTATACAACAAAATTTACAAATGTTAGGTAATGATACCTTCAATAATCTGTTATGTTAGAAACTGATACTAAATTTCATCATAACCCATACGCTGTAAAATTATTTTATAAAATTAACTTAAGGTCTGGCTATATGACGGAATCCAGGATCTCGCTTAGACGTTTAAAATGAAAATTGTTATTAAATTCATTAAAGCGTCAATATATACCTCTCAAACGTGAGAAAGTTTAAAGAAAGAATTAATTTTCAATAATGTTAACTGAGCGTACGTAATCGTGATGGAGTACGGAAATAAGTTGAACCTATAATTTGTTCTGGTTAGACAAAGACAATTTGTAGTCGTGTTTGTTGCTTTGTCGTCGTGTGCGGCCTGTCAGAGTATGCTTCAGCGGTGTCTCTGGCACCAAATGAGCCCTGAAATGTATACTGATTTCAGCACACATTTCACGCCTTTTTGTATTTTGTCATGTGTAATGGGTCGGTTAATTTACAGAGCGGCTTCCTTGACTATAATTGGAAAGATAATTTTAAGGGATCTTCTAAGTCTTGTTGGTATTTTAATGTGTTTAGATTTTTAATCTATATACATTTATAGAAATGGTACTCATTCCCATTTATGTATATAGATTTTTCGCGTGGTCACGGTATCACGCCTGAATGATTGGACCAATTTTGGTAATTTTTTTGTTGTGTTGGTTATTGTCAGGAGAAGGTTCTTATGAAAAGAAAAACCGAAATAATTTCAGGGACAGTGGGAAAGCCACACATCAATTTTATCCATGCACACTGATAGTAGTTGTTTATGTCAAGCTTTACAAAGTTTGTCGGATCGGCTAGTTTTTATAAATGTAACATATACGTAAATATTATTAGAATTTCAAACATATTACGTTACGTATACGAATGATGCACATAGGTATACATTTATATTATTTATATCATTCATCTATGATTTATATGATGTCATAAAAATATAACTGATTCGATTTTCAAACAGATATCAAAAACATGATAAAGGTTTTTTTTAGTTTTTTGTGTTAAAAAGTTAAATTTTTAATGCCGAAAGATACAAAATTATGAAATTGAATGAAATAAAACATATATTTATATAGAAGTACAAGGTATTATACAAAGAAAGTAAGGTCATATTTTTTATATCAATCGTAGTTTTTGCGATTTTCAAATATATAAACTGTAAATATATTTTTTTTTTTTAAAATCATCTAATATTTTAAGACCTCAATTGTTTCTTTTAAAACAAATCAAAGACTGTTTCTGTGTCAATAATATTTTGAAACATTTGAAAAAAATAAAAATCGCAATTTTTATTGCGATAAACTCTATACGAGTATTTCATATCATTTATTTTTTTAATAGAATATTTTTTTAATAGAACTTTATTAGTAGACAAAAATGTTTTTGAACAGACTTCGTCTAAATCGAAAGGGGTCTATTCCAGCTATTGGCCGATATAACATAAAAAAGAGAACGTCTCTCCTTAGGGGCATATGGTAGACTCAAAGCCTTAATGCTATAAGAATCGTAACTGGATTTAATATTTGTTTTTGTTAAGTGACTGATCCGCAAGCAAGCATATGTCTCTTAATGGTACGAGACAGTTGTGGCTTATAGACACCATAGAGGTTATCAGAGCGTCGCTGTCCAATGGCCGGATATCAAGTCTATCTATCCTTCGGACCGGAACATGACCGAATCATTAACTCCCCAGGAGTGGAGAAGACGGATCCCTACCCGGGCAAGTTGTACTTGATGCTCTACCACCAGTGGTCTTATTGATAATGACTTATTTAAAAGATGTTCGCCTCTTACGAGCTGCCTGGTAGGAAGGCATATGGTCTATTATACTTAGCATTCCAATATATAGGTAGAGTACCTACTACACATATGTAAATAATACTTTTATATATTGACATATTTATGTGGATGGATGTAGGTACCCGGGGAGACCAAGGTTGACATTCCACGATCAGATCACTAGGATATTATCCGAAGATGGTATCAAGAGTCTCCAACACCGGCGTGTTTGTATAAAAAGGATAATTAATGTAAAGGAGGCCAGACAGGTTTGTCGCGATCGTGAAGTTTGGCACTCTCTGCCTACCGCGCAAGGGACATGGCGTAAAGATATGTATGTATATATGTATGTATGTATGTATGTATGTATGTATGTATGTATGTATGTATGTATGTATGTATGTATGTGCGTACGTACGTACATACGTACGTACGTATGTATGTGTGTGTGTGTGTGTCTGTGTGTGTATGTATGTATGTATGTATGTATGTATGTATGTATGTATGTATGTATGTATGTATGTATGTACATAATATGTTCTGGTTACACAGATTGGAGCGTGTTTGTCTCTACGAGTATGTTCGGTCTATTAACGCATGTTCCGGCGGTGTCTCTTTCGTCAAATTAGCCCTGAAGCGAATAGATACTGTTTTCAGGACACTTTATTAATTAATTTAGTATTGTTGATGGCTACCATCGAATGTGTAATAACGCTTTTCGCTCAGAGAGCGCAATTGTTTGTGGAATACATGCAAGAAGCTTCAAATACAAAGACAGACCAGTTTTGGTAATCTTTTTTTATTGTGTTACTTTTGTCAGAAGAAGGTACTTATGACGGAAAAACTTGGCAATTTCAGGGAAATGGGAAAAACAATACTTCATTTTTTCCATATAAACTGTAAGTGTTAATTTTAAGCGATACGATGTTCGCTGAGTCGGCTAGTTGTGCCTACTAGTAACATTAATGCGAATGTAAGTTTGTTTTTACGCTTTAACAAAAACGAGAGAAACCGCGGGTAAAAACGAGTATGCCCTATTGTTATTGTATTGTATATTGATAAATTACACGAATTGGATTTAACCACAGAGTAAACAAATTGTATGCTTGTATTATTTAACAATACATAAAATTAATTCTAGAATAAATTTGAGAAACGTATCAGAAAATACAGGTACTTAGATTTTTGAAGTGAAACTTCTTTAGAATCGTGATTTCAAAACGGGTGCAACGGAAAAACTACAGGTAAGAGACACTAATATATATTCATCTCATTCTTTTGCAGGTAAGAGACACAAATATATATTCATCTCATTCTTTTGTCGATTTACTGAAGTTTCACTTCTATCGTGTGTGAATCGCACACACACCTTTTTTTATTACATTTGTCTCCGTCAAGAATCGAACCCGGGGTTCTCGTTTGGTCGTTTTCGTTGTGTACAACCAACAAGGCGGCAAATTAAGGGTTTTGTAAGAGGCTAAGATCGATGAAGCGTTTGTTGGTTTTTAATTAAAACGTTACGATCTTGATTCAAGGTTATCTGACTAATGAGTTGACGATTTCTGTTTATTTCGACATCTTTTGTTTTTGCTATCTTAAAGATATTTCCGTCCATTGTGAGAAGTTAAAATTATCCCTAATGGCAAATAAAAATAGAATGTACCTTTTTTATGATATTAGAAGGCAAACAAGTCAAATTCACGCCACCTAGACACCAAAGATGGTAATAGTGCGTTCCCAACCTGATGCCGGGATGTTAGGCCTCGAGCAAAAGTAAATTTAACGGCTACCTTATCCTCTGAACCGGAACGCGTTAACGGCAAGTACTGACGTTATGGCGGCAGTAATAGGTAATAATAGGTAAGGCAGTGGTACCAATCCAGACGAGTCGCTGCAAAACTCTACCACTTAAATCAGATGTCACGGCTTTAGTGACGGTAAGCCTATGCTCGCCTTTTACAAGCTGCCTGGCAGGAAGGCATATAATGGTTTATTCTGCAAAGGAGCCCGAACCAACACGGTCTTTGATAATAGTTAAAAATAGTCTTTGATGGTGACGAGTTTTTGTACACGGATAATGCCACCACACATTGATTGGGCTTAAGTTCGATTACTAGCGAGGACAGGTATTGGTGTGGATATAATTGCCTGTCTGAAATAGCCTCTGTGATCTAGCGGTCCAGCGTTGGACTTACTTCATGAGGTCACGGATTCGATCTCTAGGTCGGGCGACAGAAAGTAAATATGTTTTTATTATTTTCTAATAAAACCAACACTGGTACTAGGTGGTAGAGTCCTGCAATGACTCGCCCGGACATACAGGCACCACCGCCTTACCTATTCCTTCCGCAAAATGACAATGCTCGCCATTGTTGTGTTTCGGTTGGAGGGTAAGGTAGCCGGTTTACTTACCTACGCAGGAGGCTGACCATCCTAGCCTCAGGTTGACAACGCACCATTACTACATTTAGTGTCTATAGGCGACGGCATTTCTTACCATCAGGAAATCCGTCTGCTTGTTACCTCCCTATAACAAAAAACTGCTCGGGATTGGACATGTGTCAGCTTGGCGATAAGTTTGCATCTCTTACAATGTGGGACACAATCTTAGTATATGTCTTTTTATAATTTTACATGCAGCGTTAAATAGAGAGAGATCGCCTCTTTGGTCTAGTGGTCTATTGATATAGTTGGCTGCATAAGGTCCCAGGTTTGAAATCTAGGTCAGGCAACTCGAAATATATTTTTTTAAATTTCTTATAAATAACATTGCTCGGGATTAGATAAGTGCTCGGTTTGGTAGAGCTCACATTGATATATTTTTTCTTATCGGCTAATCGTGGTTGTCCTGGTTTAGTCTCTGCATACCTCTTTAAGGATACGGGCTAGGTACTATTGTATATTCTGTGGTAGGTGCTCCCCAAAACCACCAGTTTTTTCCTCTGGACGACAGCAAACGTAGAGCGTTTCGAATCATCGATGACTATGTAATTCTAAAGTAGTAGGTACCTATTTGATCCTGAAGGCAAGAAAATGAAAAAAGTCTGTGGTGAAGGCAAGGGTAATAAACTCTGTCTGACATTCGGTCTGAGATTTTTGTCTAAGGTTCGTTACTTTCCCAGCGAAGTCGGAAATTGGTAACTTCGTTTAGCGCTTCGGAAGGAAAGTCAACATTCACCGCCCGGAGGACAATCCCTGTTCGAAGCAACGCCAAGGTCAACATGAAAGATATTTGAAGTTTTCTTATTTTCTGTACAAAATTTGTATGATATTTTCTGCCCAACTGACAATAAAAGTGAAAATATTATTTAGCACTTCGAGAGGAAAGTTGTCACATTCTACCCGGAGAGCAGAATTAATATATTCTTAGTCTAGGAAGGTCGGCAATG
>NJDC01006870.1:0-14308 GCA_002245475.1 Calephelis virginiensis | reverse complement strand
CGCGTAAGTCAGTTGTCGAATGAAATAATATTATTATTTTCGCCGCTCGTACGATGCGTTGGCGGCATTTATCAAAGGGTATTAGGCGGTCGGCGCGTAACACTAGTAGAGCGAGTTGCTGACAAAACAATTCGAACCTATATATCTACAGATAGAGTTGCAAATGTTTTTGAATGTTTTGTCAATAGTTCAATGTTTGTGTTTTAACACTTTAGATTATTATTAGAGTTTTGAAATGTGACGTCACCAAATTTAGGACCCCCTCCCTCCCCCTTGTCACACAATGTCACACTTCGTCGACCCCCTCCCCCTTAACGTGTGACGTAATTTATGGATGGCCCCAAATAAATGATAATCCGAGGGGGCTAAATCCGGCGAATAAGGTGGGTGGGGCAGCAATTCGTAGCCACAATCATGGATTACAGACATTGTTTCAACCGAAGTGTGAACACGTGCATTGTCTTGATGAAACAAAACTTTCTTACGCAACATTCCCGGCCTTTTTTCTTTTATGTCTTCCCGGAGTCTTCGTAAAAGGTTACAATAATAACTAGAATTTATAGTTTGACCTTTCGGTAAATAATCTATAAAAATAATGACCTTCGCATCCCAAAAAACAGAAGCCATGACTTTGTTAGTCGACAAAACGACCTTAGCCTTTTTCGGTGTAGGAGAGTCTGATCTTTTCCACTGTTTGGATTGTTGCTTTGATTCAGGAGTATGGTGGTGAACCCAGCTTTCATCCATGGTAACAAATCTAGACAAAAAGTCCTCGGGATCAGTCTCAAAAACTTTTCAAACAGTCTCGCGAAATTGTGTATTGAACTCGTTTTTGTTCAGCTGAAAGCAACCTTGGGACCCAGCGAGCAGAAACCTTATGTTACCCCAACTCTTCCTTTATTATGTGTTGCACCCGGCCATAACTAACGTATCTCAGCTATCTTACCAATGGTCAAATGTCGGTCACCCAGTACGAGATCACAAATTTTATTGATGTTTTCTTTTGTGGTAGAGGATGTAGGCCTTCCACTCCTAGGATCATCTTTAATGCTCTCACAACCGCGCTTAAACTCAGCTACCCACTTCTTGACACTGGAATATGATGGAGCAGACTCCCCCAAAGTGGTCACCATATCTTGATGGATGTCTTTTGGTGATAGGCCTTTTTTATTGAGGTACTAAATGACTGCACGGTGTTCAATTTTCTCCATTATTGAAAATTGCGTCAGATTGCTTCAAACAAATAATCACTGAAAATATATATTGTGCAGTATCGGAATGAAACTACGCACAATAAATTAATATGACACATAGTAACAAATGACGGTAGATTTTAAAAAGATGTCATAGCTCCATGTAGGTTAGGCCACGAACTTTTGGATCCACCCTTGTAGCTCCACGTTCAAAAGCGCATTCTGAGCGTGCTACCTTTATCTTTATCGAGCTTCTTCTTCGAAAATGTGTTCTGATTATACGTTGGCCGAGTCAGACGTAGATTCGGTTGTGATACGAGGCTGTGATGCCGAGAAGCTGAGTCCTACAATGTGATAGGTGGCAACAATAAAAAAAAAAAACAATTCCAATCTCGGGCAACATTTTGTTGGCAAAGTAAAAATCATATTTACTCTTGTTTGCCCGACGAAGTTGAGTCAAAATAAAGTAATTAATTTGTAAGAAAATAACACAAATGAACAAAAAACGAACGAAATATACAGGGTGTTAGGCAGAAGGTTGAACATACGTTAAGGGTAGACAGATGGGGTCACCTGTTACCTACCTGGCCCAAAAAAAAAATTTTGACCCTTGGTTTTTTTTAATTTATCGAATTTCATTAGTTTTAAAACTTTGGAGTCTTGTAACTTTATGTAGGGTAGATGGATCTGGCAACTTTTTTTTTGTTTTGGTCTCAATTGTTGGTGAATTCATGTAAAATTATTGTTTTGTAGAAATAACAACTAAAAAAAGTTACGAGCCATCAAAGATTACAAAAGAGGTAAAACGTGATTTTAGCTTTTTCTTTGCAACGAAATAAAAAAAAAAACTAAAAATTATTGAACGATTAGGATTTCATCAAAACATCCTTGGTGAATGGCCTTCCGAACGGTATGTAAATTGTTAAATAAAAAAATTACTTTAGGAGCTATTCGCCATTCTTTACAAAAAACGGGAGTTTTGATGAAACATTCGTTTTAAGAAATTTATCATTTTAGCGGGATTTTGCATGATTTGTGAAATTCAGCATGTAATTAAAGTAACGGTGATGATTAAGGCAATTTTTTTATTAAGGTAACACACTTATTTTTCTTAAAAAAAATTACAATTTCTGCTCAAATTGGCGTCCTTGATTTGCGATGCAGGCTCGGCATCGGTTTTGTATTTCTGTTGTTGTAGTTCGTAGCAGCATTTCCTGCTTCATAATATCGAATGCAGCGTTAATTCTTTGAATTAGTTCCTCCCGACTTCCAACCTCAGTAGCGTACACTAACTCCTTAGCCCTTCCCCAGACGTAAAAGTCTAGAGGCGTGAGGTCGGGCGATCGCGCTGGCCAGGGAATTGGCCCTCCTCTTCCAATCCAAGAATTGGAAAAGCTATTATCTAATAGCTCCCTTACATTCACACTCCAGTGCGCTGGGCAGCCATCGTGTTGAAAGACGATGGGTCTGTCTTCATCAAACACATCCTCCACTAAACGCGGTAAATCATCCATTAGGAATTGTAAATAATTTTCACCGTTTAAGCGGTCTGGCAAAAAATGAGGGCCTATGAGTTGATTGCCAATTACTCCTGCCCAAACATTCACGCTGAATCGCCTTTGGAAACTCCGTTGACGTTTTACGTGTGGATTCTCATGTGCCCAGTGATGCAAGTTGTGCAGGTTCGTTATCCCTTCCCTATCAAATTTGGATTCGTCAGTCCACAAGATGCTCCTTAAAAAATTCACATCATCTACGTCGGTGTGTAGCAAATGACGGCAGAACGCGACACGTCTAGTAAAATCACTGTCCTCAAGACTTGAAACAAATAAAAAAGAATGTCTTAAGTTAAGGATACACGATGACACTGACACTCGACAGAAATGTCAACACCAGTGTCGCTTGCGTCTACACGGAAAGCAATGTTTGTCGACATTAGTATATACATTTAGTGTACCGGTTGAAGTGTATTGGCCGTCTACACGATTCAGTTTGGGACATTTCATCGCCATGAATAGACGTGCTGCTGCCGCGATTGTCGCGATATGTGTTTCTATTAAAATGCGTCGGCGTAAAAAGAGATCTGTATGGGTTAAAGATTGGATTAAAAGAAGAGCGCAGCTAGGGGCATATAACCAATTGTTGTCTGAATTGAAAAACGAAGATCCAGAATGTTACAAAAACTTTCTTCGGATGAAACACGACGATTTTCAATATTTATGTGACAAGATTTCACCTGCGATTAAGAAGCAAGATACGAATATGAGACTAGCTATTAGTGTAGAAGAACGTTTGGCGATAACATTAACAAGATTTTTGGCGTCAGGTAAATATTTATTATCATATTTTTACACCATAATATCTATTACCACATTTTTAATGATAAACTTTATTCATTTCAGGAGATTCGTATCGATCGCTCTCATACCTATTTCGGGTACCACAACAGACTATCTCCAAAATAACACCAGAATGTTGCGATGCTATTTATAGATTTTTAAAACCAAATTACATGGAAGTAAGTAAATAAAAAAATATTTATGTTTAAGTAATATTTTAATTTAGTTATTAATATGAAAAGTTGAAATTTGGTGAATCCACAAACTTATACACTTATTACAAACTTTCGTACGTTGCATTAGTGCCTTCCGAACTTTCCCAAGTCGTATTTGGCAGTGGAGTAAGGGGACCATAAGACTGTGAAGTAGATGGACGTGAATATTGATCAGCTTCATCCATTTCTTACATGTCCAGAATGATACGTTGAATTTTACGTTTCAATTCTCTTTTACGGGCTTCTGACCTCATATTCCGTATAGCAGCACCCACGAAATCACCAAAACTGGCAGCATCATCAGATTTGTCTAACACGCTTAACGCTCGCTCTAAAGCTTCGTCTTCCTTCTTTCGTTTAGAGGTTCGTTGAGATCGAGAGAGGTTGTCGGAGTTTTGTGAAACTGTTGATTCCAAATTTTCGCTATTAGTAGAAGAATTCTGAAAATAATAATAAATATTTATTTTAAAAACTATATTAATGCTCATAAATTGGGTAAGCTATTATTTATTTAATATTAAATGATAACTTATTAATTATTGTTTTTATTACAGGTACCTTCATCAGAAGATTGCTGGAAAAAAATTTCAGAAGATTTTAAAAACAAATGGGGTTTTCCAAATGCTTTTGGAGCACTAGATGGAAAACACGTGGTCATAAAAGCACCCCAACATAGTGGGAGTCTGTACTATAATTATAAAGATACATTCAGTATTGTGTTAATGGCATTAGTTGACGCTAATTACAAATTTATTTATGTAGACGTAGGATGCAATGGGAGGATCTCCGACGGAGGCGTGTTTGCAAATTGTTCAATTTCAAATGCTTTAAGCAACCGCAGCCTAAATATACCGCCACCAAGGCCTCTTCCCGGTAGGGCCAAATATGTACCCTATGTCATTATAGCTGATGATGCTTTTCCAATGAAGCCTTATCTAATGAAACCTTTTCCTTTTCGTAACCAACCTGGACCTAATCGTGTTTATAATTACAGACTGTCGAGAGCTCGACGAGTGGTAGAAAATGCATTTGGTTTACTTGCAAACAGATTTAGAATATTAAGGAAACCTATAGAACTATATCCTGAAAAAGTTATAAAACTTGTAACTGCAATCTGCGTGTTGCATAACTTTCTCTTGGAACGGAGTTCACGGCATGTGTATGCACCACAAGGCTCCTTGGACGAGGAAATTGGTGGTGTAGTAACTCCTGGCAGTTGGAGACAAGACCCCCCTCCGGATAATGTATTGTTCTCAGACAGACCACTGGCATCCAACATGTCTAATGAAAGTAAAGAAATCCGTGAAGAATTTAAAGAATATTTTGTATCTCCAGAAGGCGAAGTTAGCTGGCAGTACAGATACATAAGTTGAAATTACAATAAACCAATAAATAACAAAGACAACTTACCAAATTTTGTTGTGTTTCATTTGCTGGTAAGGTACTCGACATTAAAAATTGTAAAATGGTGAAGTATTCCCAAGTGCTTGAGTAATTTTCATCTTTGCCTTGGTCACTCTTCTTTTTTTTAAGTTTTCTCAGTTCGTTATTAAACTGCGTTCGTAAATTGTGCAGTTTTCTATTTATTTCTAATGCAGAAGTATTAAATTGTTCGGCCAAACTTTCTACCGCTGCTGCTTTCTTTACTCGATTTTTATAATCGGGATTTGATATTTGCCATAGCTCTATTGATTGATTAAACACATCAATTAAAGGTTTTATTTTGAAAATACTTTCTGATTTTTCTTCAGTTTGGACGTTTAGTGCCCTTAAAATTAAATAAAATCGGTCTCTTGCCATGAATGAACGTGGGCTAAGTCGCATCAAATAATTTGTCGACCAATAATCAGCCATTCTGTTTAATTTTACTGTACCCATAAACAATATTAGTACAATAAAAACTTTGCATTCGGCAATCGTTAATTCTTTCCATTTTGAAAATCTAACATGAGAGGTACTGGCCTCGGTTTTTAGTTTGTTACCGCACCTATTTGTGCAATTTATTATTAAATTAAAAAAATCCGCATTAAAAAATAAAAATAAATAATCAATACAATTTTTGCCATCCATGTTATGTGATAATAGGCCTGGTGTACCCGTAAAAGTTATGTTCGCCATACTAGCAGGATTACCAGGATTCCATTCATTCGATGCTTCAGGGGTATTTTCGTTGTCTAATGTTTGCGTTGGCAATTCTTCGTGATCGACGTCAAATTCGGCTTCTGAATTTTCATTTACCCATTCCTCAATAATGTCGTCGGCGTCATTTGCTAAAATCCCGTAGAGATCAACGTAACTTAAGCATTCCTCATCTTCTAAGTTAATATTTTGTAGAGACGTTATGCCCGATAACTTCAAGAACAAGGGATCCCAGTTCGATGGGCCCGGTTGAGGAGATGGGCCCGGTGAATCTGCCGCCATGTTCGTTAGAAACTGAAAAAGAATGTTTTTTCTTTATAATATTAGTGTAGAAGTATAGACAACTAGCTTTCCGCCTGCGGCTTCGCCCGCGTGAAATTCGGTTATATCGCGCTTTTCGCAATAAAAAGTAGTCTATGTTCTTTCTCAGGGTCTAAAGATTTGCTGTACCAAATTTCATCGAAATCGTTTGAGAGGTTTAAGCGGGAAAGCGTAACAGACAGACATGCAGAGTTACTTTCGCATTTATAATATTAGTATGGATACAACAAAAAAACTTACCTGTGAGTACACCAGGTAGAAACAGTGGAAGACAACGTCAATTTTCGCAATAGCAAGTCTCGGAGTCCAGGTAAACAGGCCACAGTTGTCACAAATGCAAATTCAGGAGTCCAATAACACAAGCCAATCGTCAAAAATGTAGAATCACAGAGTCCTAATGCACTAGCCAAAGTCGTCGATAATATAAGCAGTGTGGAGATAGAGAGAGCACGTCTGTTCACTAAAAGAAGCAAGACAGAAGTGACGACTTGAAGGACAAGATGCGCCGACGCATTTGTTTGAATGGTTCATAATTTCAAACAACAATAAACCTAAGTACATGCGCATACAGTGCTTCCTAGACGAACGGTCCGGTCGGTAACATCAGAGAAAGAGATAAACCTCATTGTTTGTCAGGCACTGCAGCGAACAATGGACCATAAAAAACAATATCCATTACAAAATAAACCGAAAGGGTTTAATTTTTATTTTTGAAGCCCTTTCCAGGAATCTGGTAAATAAATTACCTACCTGCCTAGCCCGTTTGTGCAATCGTGTGGTCATTAAAATTTAGAAATAATTTTGTAAGTTGCTGTTCTGTTGATTTCTCGTTACTTGTAGTCAGTGGGTTACTTAGACTGCAAGTTCTATAACCCTCATTATTTAATTTTGACACTTAAAAATGTTATTTACAGTCACTCGTTTCAATGCTACCCATAATTTATTATTCACTAAAAAAACATACGCTAAAAAAAGGACCTAGGTATGTGTGTAACGAATATTTGCATTCAAGAATATTCGCATGTTTTTGACATTCGCATTCGCACGAAACATAATATTGAATGTTTATTAAAAAAGTTTGACAATCACTGAAATCTGCGAATTCACGAAATTACTTGAAACGAACACTGTAGGCATGCTATGGGTGACAAATAAAGACACTGTTATATACGGAGATATTTTGTCACATGTCGTTTTATCACATTTTTTTAAGTTGAAATTATGTATCCTCTCAGGCACCATACGCTATTCGTAAAAGATTTAAATGGTGCCTGTGCGGCATTATCCGCACGGAAACGGTTAATGAGTACTAACGTGTAAGGTAAAATTTCTTCCTTTCTTGACTGCCATTTCGTTGTTGTTTGTAATTGGACATAGTTAAGGAAATTAGATCTAGCTCACAACAAGTCACTTTCGATATAATAAGTTTTTGTACTTTAAGAGTGTGCAAAGATTCAGGTCTGTTAAATGAGATAAATAACTTTAACACGTTAAAGAACTGTATTGAGTATATTAAAAGAAAACTACATTACTCAGTTTTGTGATAGTTTATTATTTACTTTTTATCAAAAACCTGATGGTTCCTTATTACAAAACTGTTTTTTTGGGAGCATAGTGTAAAATAGTTATAAAAAAAGCTTAACGCCTATCACATTGTAATGTGTGTGCTATTTACATGCAATTAATTAACTTGTCCATGCTACATACTTAATTACTACGACACATTATGATTCACTTAATTTAATCAATATTTATAAAATGATAGTTCTATCTTCCGCCGGAATGCCGAGAGCGTCATCGTATATGTTCCAAAAAAGCCTCTAATATGAAAGGGCTAATTTGAAATAATGCCATTTGTAACATAACAGGAATGTGTGCGTTCTCTCCTCTTTAGCTTCTTGAACACTATTCAATTGGATACAAATACCGAAATCGTAGTTACTCGCCGTGTACAACACGACATCTTCTACGATCAATTGTTTCTTTCACATCTGTGTTCATACGTTGATGACCCGCCATCAATTTCCACTGTTGGAATTGATTTTCTGTGAGATTACGTTCGTCCATGAAGCAACGTTTCCCTAATGCAAAATGCGAAGTTGAATGGCGAGTTTGGTTTTAGGCCTGTCAGAATGTAGTAGTTGAAATGCATTTCCATCAGTGATTTTGCATCACTGTCGTCTTCGCCGTTCTCGGTGGCCCCAAGTAAAATGAATTATTTTGTTTACCCGTTCTGCCATAGAAGTGATCTTTAGTGGTAGGAGCGAACGTGAAATAATTTATTCGATTGGCGTGTAACATTTGCTTTTGTTCTTCGACGCCTTCGTACACGACACCGTACACATCTGCGGTGAGATCTAGTTTAAGTGCCCTTTTCTTTTATCGATCCAATCTTTGTGAGGAAAATCTTGAAATACTAATGTTTTGAGTAGCTCGGAGCTGTTTTAAGTCGCTCGTCAAAGTTGCGTGTAAATTGGAGGACAATCCCTTCAGGTGTTCTGTGTTGCTTCTCCCTCGTCAAGAACTTGGTTCTCACATAAATACAACACAAGCTTGTTATTTTCTTGCTCAAATTTTGAATATTTGTTAGTAGCCCGGTTGTTTCATCTTCCCCCATGCTCTTGAACGCCGTGCGGTTCATCTCCAAATTTATCGTGCTGGTCGTTACCAAGATGAGATTTCAAAGTTAGTTCAAAGTTAGGTAGTTTACGCTTGGGCTGATGTTGTGCCTTGCAGTTGAAGAACATTATCTCCTACCTCGGTACTTCCAGTTTTATCTTGTGACTGGATACTAACTCGATAACCAAGTTTATGAGTTACGCATTTTGCCATATCGAAGTCACAGTCATAGGTGAGAACTTGGCGTAATGTTGTACGATGAGGGCCGGTAGTAATGTACCCAAGCAGGAAATTAACACATGTAATTTGAGATCATTTGTATTGTTTTCTAATAGCTTTACCAAGGATGCTATTATACCCCCAGTTTTTTGCGGTGCTGATGTAAATAAGATGGTAATGGTCTCTTGTTGTGTGTGTATGTTCAGCGATGACATCTTCGCCAAACACTTAGTGAAAGAGAAGCATGAAAGGGAAAGTATGAAACTAGAAGAAAGGTTGGCTAACAACTTCGATATGAACACCAAACTCTTTTGGAGGGAGGTGAAAAATTCTCGGACTTGTTCGTCTGCCTGTAATGAACAGAATTAAGTCTAAGAGTTGTGATATTCTTGCAAGCACGCATGACGTGTTAAAACGGTGGAGTGAATTTTATGGAGATATGTATGAATGTGCCTAAGATGCTGCCGCTGGGTCCGAGTACTCGGAAATAGCGGAGGCTGACTGACTGTATTATGATGGAAGAAGTTAAATCGGCGATAAGAAGTATGAAATATGGTAAGGCTGCGGGAATAGATATGGTTACAGCTGAGATAATCAAACTTGGTGGTACTGCCGCCCGGGACTCTTTCTGGGTTCTTTGTAACAAATGTTGGAAGACCGGCAGAGTACCAGAAGACTGGCGACGTGCGGTCATTGTGTCCTTGTATAAAGGCAAGGGTTCACGCATGGACTGTAAAAGTTACAGGGCCATTAGTTTGATCAGTTTAGCATCAAAAGTGTATGGAAAAATAGTTGAAAGGAGGATGCAAGAGTTTTGGTTGATGTAGTGCTGGAACAAGTGAATGAAATTGTGTATCTTGGTTGTGCCTTTAGCGGGGATGGAAGGTACACCGCGGATGTAGAGAGGAGAGTGAGTGCAGAGAATAGTGTGAATGGAGCGTTGGGTAAGCTATTCCAAAGCGAGGTTTTGAGTGAAAAAGATAGACTCGTTTTGCATAATTCTGTGCTTATTCCAACGTTTTTGTATGGAAGCGAGAGTTGGGTATGTCAGAAAGAGCGTGAAAGTAGGATGAAAATGGTCGAAATGAGAGCACTACGGAAAATCTTTGGTGTAACGCTCGCTGACCGCATTCGTAATAGTGAGATCCGAGAAAGAGTGAGATTGAAAGAAAGTGTCGTTGTTAAAATGCGAAAGGGCATACTCCGCTGGTTCGGTCATGTGGAAAGAATGTCACATGAAAGATTGAAAAAGCAGATATACAATGCGAGTGTGGATGTATGTAGGTACCCGGAGAGACCTAGGCTGACATTTCACGATCAGTGTGCCTAGTGTGAGTTCTATATAGAAATTCGAGTGACTTGACGATCGTGTTAATCGAATAAATGTCAAACGTAGTGAGCGTAGTATGCGTGCGAGTGTGAGTTCCACTCCACTTGAACCGCTCGTTGCGCGTTTTCTCACCGTGAGCGCGATAATTTTTTTTGCTACGTTGGTATTTCCGTAGTGTCGTGAAATAAACCAACCATATTTAGAAGAATATGTTTATTCAATATACTTATGAGAGTTGGTGTCTATTAAAATCGACGAGGTTGTTTCTCGTTGTTACGGTACGAGCGTCATTATTTGTTTACTTTATGTTATGATTTGACACTTGTAGTTTCGAGTTTGAGTGTTGAGGTCTGTTGTGCTTTTAATATTTTATTAAAAATGAAAACCAGTGCGTCTCAATTTGATGTAATGATTACATTTTTGGAACAGTAAATGAAAATAACATTGTTTAAGTATATTTCAGTGAGCTTACATACTGAGTCATCAATAAGTTTATTCTTTTAGACATTTTAGACATTCTAAACATGGTGATTTAAGTAAGCCATCCTGCAATGCAAGAGGTAGAATTGCTTGCATTAAGTATTGGGAGCAATTAACAGAAATATTAAACAGCGATGGTAATGGTGATGTAAAAACTACTGAAGAGTGGAAGAAGGTTAGTCAAAATATAAATAATGCTGACCTACGCATTTTGGTGTAAGGCGTTTTTTGTGATTTGAGAACTATTAAGACATTTGTACAATTTAAGGTATGGAGCGGCTTTAAGAATAACACCAAGAAAAAGGCTGCTCGTTTGCATAGAGCTGCTAGAGGTACTGGTGGTGGTCCGGCCAATTTTTGCAAAGTTGACCGAGTTGGAACTAAGAGTTCTAAATCTGACTGGTCAACAAGTTGCTACAGGCTTGGCAGTAGAGGAGGCAGAAGTTTCACAGGCTTTACTTCATAACTTAGCATTATATTAATATAAGTAATATAAGTTTACCATTTTTGTCTTTAAAAAATACTTACGGGTGATTAACAACCGTCCGTCCAATACCAATGTGGATAGAGAAGACACGCAAACTCTCCAATCCGAATATTTAGAAAGTAAGATATGTTAGCTTTTTCAAATTTAATTTTGATTATATTTTATTTCGGTGCCAGTACAAAATACGACAAATCCTGTTTCGTCACTGTCACCGTTGTTGCCAAGCAGACGCTTATCTTTTGAGCCTTCTACAAATGTAGAAGAAACAATCCAAAGTGAGTTAAAAAAATAAATATATTTTTGCCTCGGCGGTCTAGCAGTTCGACGTTGGACGAGACGTCTTAAGGTCTCGGGTTCAAATCCCGGTTTGAGCAAAAAAGAGAAAAAAGAACATGTTATTTCAATTTTCTAAAAAAACATTGTTGCCGGGGATTGGATATGTACCCGGTTGTCAATAGGCTTGTCCCCTATCACCTTGTTGGATTTAGTGTCTTCGGCTATTCGGGGGTGCCCTGGTTATACCTCTGCCTCATTCTTTGGGAATTGGGCGTGAAGGTACTTTTTTTTAGTAAAATAAAATGCAATCAACTTTAATTCATAAATAGTATTTTTTAGTTCCTCAACATTGGAATGAGCCTGGACCATCAATATCTCGCCCTGTAACGTCACCACCCTTGACGAGGTCTTCCACAGCCCCTTCACTTTCGTATTTGGGGATTCAAGTAGAAGGAGAGATGAAACAAAATCTAATAACAATCAACCAATTTCCCCGTGTTGGTCTGGGGTCCGTTGCAGAATAGACCATCTGCCGTCCTGCCAGGCAGCTCGTAAAAGGCGAGCATATGCCTACCGTCACTAGCACCGTGACATCTGACTAGGTGGTAGAGTTTCGCAGCGACTCACTCGAATTGGTACCACCGCCTTACCTATTCCTGCCGCCATAACGTCATGATGTTTTCCGGTTTGGAGGGTAATGTAGCCGGTAAACTTACTTTTGCTTAAGGCCTAACATTCCGGCCTCAGGTTGGCAACGCATCATCACCACATTTGGTGTCTCTAGGCGGCGTGAATTTATTACCATCAGGAAATCAGTCTGCTTGTTTGCCTTCCAATATCATAAAAAAATGTTCAAGTTATCATAAATTTAATATATTTTATGTTTACAAAGATAAATGAAACTGTAAAGAATATCTTTACTAGTGAATGTATTAAATGTAAAGTTTCTCAATAAATGTTTAATAAATAAATGTAATGGTTTGTTGTAATAAATGTAATATACGCGAACATTGACAATAAAAATAAGTTATTTTTTCAAATTGATATACCATACATACCATTTTATTATTAAATAAATTAGTACAACAAAGTAATGCTATAGATTAGATTATATAGATTTGCAAATAACTTATATCATCCTCTGTGTCGTTAATTCCTGATACAATCACCATATTATGTAATACAGAGCATGCTACAATGATGCGTGCACATTTCTGTGGTCTGTAGTGAAGAACTCTATCTTTGTGCAGGCAACGCCATCGATTCTTCAGTCTAGAGAATGTGTTTTCAATGACTACTCTATCTCTCATGTGTTTTTCATTGTAGTTGGCTTGTGCTGAACCAGGAGTAGCGTCTAAGATTGGTGTCATTAGCCATGGGCGTTGAGGAGATCCAGAATCACCTACAATGTACTAGTTATAAATAAGTTATCACTTCAAAAAAATTGAAACATATCACAAAACAGAACATATGGTTACCTAATAACTAGACTATTTCTCCATTTTTAAGCAAAGATTGCATATACACATTTAGATTGCTATTTTCCCAAATAAATGAATCGTGATTGGCCCCACCAAATTTGGGATTAACATTTAGTATTTTGTCTTTGTCATCACATACCTACAAAAATATTAAATAATTTATTATTATTTTATAAAAAGTATGTAAAGCTATCTAATGACATACAATGTACATATTTACCATTTGAACATTAAGAGAATGATAGTGCTTGCGGCTAAAATACCAGTGTTCCTCTTCATTTGGTGGGACAACTATTTTAAAATGACTACCATCTATACAGCTAACAACTCTAGGTACGCCATAAGTTCTATAAAACCTACATAAAAACACATTTAATTAATCAAATTATGAATACTTACATAATACTTAATTCAGATTTATAAAAAATAATTATGTTTTTAACCTTTGACTGGCTGCCTGTCTGGCAGCTGGAGAATCAGGAAAACGTATGTACTTGTTTATTATGTTTGTGTTTGTAAGAGCCTGTGTTACCCCTTCTATATTATACACACTACACATTTTTTGACTTAAATGCTTAGCAACTCCAACGGGTCTTTGGTAGGAACCAGAGGCATAAAAGAATAGAGCAGTTAGTACCTAAAAATAAAAAAAGGAAGTTACATACGTATACAATAGTTATAAATAAAATTGTAATAGTAAATTGAAGGAACATAATATTATGTTAATTTGTACTTACTTTATGTTCTTAGGACACGCGTTGAGAAGATCTTAGATTTGTCCATCGCCTAAGCTCCTTGCACAATAACTTAACACTTTCATACTCAAATTGTGTTTCTGTAAGATTCTCCTGTATTACACAGGAGGCTTGGGATCTTGCTTCGGACCTGGCGTTAAAATTACAAGTATCTCGTGCTTTGCTTTGGTGGCTTCAAACATCCTCCAAGCGAAAAAAAACGTCCTGCCATCATTACACTAATATTTATAGCACAATTTGACTTAAAAAATAGTTTTAAAAATATGCTCACGATTCTTTCACTGTGAAATCCTAAAGCCGGGTCCAGACGAGTGTAACGTGTAATGTAAGATTACGTGTAATTTAGCATCAACAGTGTGAACGGCACACGAACTCAAAGCGAATTGTGAACGCGAAATTATTTCAAAAGCTGTTTCCACTCAGTTGCTACGAACATGCCGAATAGGACGGTCGT
>NJDC01006869.1:195404-224947 GCA_002245475.1 Calephelis virginiensis | reverse complement strand
TGTAAACAGCCAGGGCAGTCACCGCAACCATCTTTGATACTTGGCCTTTTAGACAACTTGTTTTCAGAATGGTCTTTTTCCTTCCTTTTCCTTTTTCTATCGTCCTTACCTATAAAATATTAAATAGTATAGAAATCACTTGTATAATAATAATATAATAATCAAAAATAATTATGCACTATAAGACATAAAATTAAAATATGGACAGCTTTATGTAATAATCATCATTTCACTGAGGAAAAATTTAAGAAGGCCAGATATGGACTCTGATAGCGATATAGGTTGAGAATTAATCACTCTTTTATGATACACATAATCTGTGATTCTGGACCTACACATTTTTCAGATTTATTTTTGTATTTACATTTAGGTTTCAGCATATGTGTTATATTACTTTACTTAATTTAGGTTTAAAATCAAGTTGTTCGATTTGTTTTGACATATTATAATTTTTAATTTCTACTAAGCTGTAAGTGTATATTTCCTTGAAAATACTTAGATTATAATGCTCTGTAAATACCTACATAACCATATACTTCCACCTATGCTCACACAAATGGATATGGATCAAGGATGGATTCCTCATGTTGGTCCAGGTCTCCTGAGTATCATTGACCAATTCCTCTGTACCAAGCAAATTGATAGATGGGAGTACAGGTTAAATACATTATTACCAATTAAACACCGATGATAGAGATAGATAGCTGCTCAGCAGCAACTTGCCCTGGCACCCTGTTGTACTTTAGGTACAACTGTATTATACTGTTCCTGGTGTAATTACAAGCACATGACTCTTCTGATGGTAAGAGACAACTATGGCCTATAGACACCATGGATGTTACAGGTACATTGCTTGCCTGTGGCGGCGATGTTAAGCCCATTTTGCAAGTTTACCTACCCTCCAGGCAGGAGCATGACAGGGTCAATAGCAGTTCTACTATTGATGTCTTACCAGTATAGTAGGCCACACAACACACTATCTACTGGTAGCTTCTGTTTTCTAACAAGAGCTTAATTTTCTTTACAGGGTAAATTGAAGTTTGCCCTCTGGTTCACTATGTAGTACATAAATTGTTGTTTTCTGTTTTAACTCACAGTAAACAGCATGTACAGTTACCTGAATCACCATCATTTTCTCGTTTTTGTGGTCTGAATCTTGTTTTAAGTGTTGGGTCTTCCTCACGACATCTCTCACAGAAATATGTTTTAATATATTTTGCTTCTCGCTCAGATATATTTATACAGTCTCCATGGTACCATTCTTCACAGGCGTCACAAGCACTGGACAAATTAAAATCTTAGTTGTATCCGATTAGTTGAAAGATTTATATAAAATGTTATGCATAAAAATGAATCCCCATCCCTTAGTCATCACATCACACCTGAATGGAAGGACCGATTTTGGTAATTCTTTCACGTTGTGTTAGTTATTGTTATGAAAAAAATATGCATAATGAGGACAGGACAACGTCAGTTTAGCTAGTAATATAATAGATATACACAGGAACTTTAATAATGATGAAGTTTGGAATATACTGGAAGCTGTCCATGTCTAACTGATGGAATGGAATATTTTTGCATCCTGTTCAAAATAACTGAGCAAAACTCAACTTACTATAAGAATATCTAAATAAACTAGGAAATGGCAAGGTTGACGGACTGCCAAAGACTGCCAGTCCAGTGGGGACTGGAAGCAAGTTACTCAGGGATTTGGAAGTATGTTTAAACTTAGCATAAGTATTGGATTAGAGTATTCATGATAGCAAATGTTACACATACATCATAAAACGTGAACTATCTGAAGAACGACATACGCAGTACGCTTGGCCAGCTTGATTAAGTAAAGATGTGATTTTCGACTGCCGCTCTGGTAGATCGAATTGCTTAGCAATATCCGCTTTCTACAATAAATAAAAAAATATAGATTAATGATGAGAACAAAATAAACATTTACGAAGATTGAGTAAAAAAAAGCTAGAAAATGAGATTAACTTACGCTTTGCTTATATTTTCTGTCACCCATTTTAACCAGAGTTACTCAACCTTATTGTGCATATTTTACAATTCTTGCTGACCTAAGTTTTGGAAATTAACCAAACTATATTTTTCTGCAGAAGTCAATAAATCACAAAACACAGAAATTGTATTATAAAATTCCAGGAATCAAAAACATAACGCACAGATTAGATATTACTAGACATTTTTTTTTATTTTTTTTTAAGTAAATTTGCCCCTTTCTGGGGCCGGCTAAGACCTTTAGGCCATGCTGCCACGTCTTCCGTAATAATAAATTCTTTTTCATATTAAAATTTTAAATTCATTTCTTCAGTTTCTTAACATATTGTCTTCCCCTTTTTAAAAGTCATTTCCTTCACTAAGACAAAGCTTATTTGAGTCCTTCAATACGTCTTTAGTTTTAATTGCTTGAAGTTTACATATTATGTTTCTCCGTTAATTTGTTTAGTACGTCACATCCTTGAATTACGATTATTTTCACACAAATTATAAAACTAAAATTCTGAGCACCAAAATCATCTTCTTTCATGTTGGCGCCAAAACTTCTACGACAGTGCAAAAAGTATTTTTAATATTCTTTTTTTTACCTCTATATTTTATACTAGTCTTATATTATGTAATAAACCCATATCTTAATATTTCATGTCTTTTTCTAGTTTCGTCTTCAAATTTCTTTCTTGTTCAGGCCTCTGCCTCTTCTGTCGAAAACTCTACAATAGTCTTTCACTAGTATAGTTTATTTACTAAATCACATTTACACACAACTAAGTACATTACATTGTATTTACATTATTAGCACATTTTTAGCTTAAAGATTGGAGGGAACCCTCGAAAAGCGCGCCTTCCCCCTCCGACCGTTCCCGCCAACCCTATTACTAGACATATTAACATGAAACCACAGACCAATTAGAGTACTACGTACAGACTGCCATCTGGGGAACAAATACATAAGTTACTTTTTTTATGCAATGGGAATTTCTTAAGACAAGAAAGCAAGGCACGTTATGCCTCTCTTCGAATTTTGTAGCATACACATCCACCATACTTTCAATTTTTTGTTTTGGAAACAAACAGTTAATTTCGTAATGAATAAAACGAAGTAGATATTTGTTCAGACGTTTGTTTTTAAGCATTTTTAAAGTTTTCAAAGTTTCACTTTTGCACATTAGGTAATACACAATTTTGTAGACGGAAAACATCTATCGCTTTGCTGTCGCTTTGCTATCGCTTTGCTATCGCTTTGCTATCGCTTTGCTATCGCTTTGCTATCGCATTGCTATCGCTTTGCTATCGCTTTGCTATCGCTTTTCTATCGCTTTGCTATCGCTCTGCTATCGCTCTGCTATCGCTCTGCTATCGCTCTGCTATCGCTCTGCTATCGCTCTGCTATCGCTCTGCCATCGCTCTGCTATCGCTCTGCTATCGCTCTGCTATCGCTATGCTATCGCTCTGCTATCGCTCTGCTATCGCTCTGCTATCGCTCTGCTATCGCTCTGCTATCGCTCTGCTATCGCTCTGCTATCGCTCTGCTATCGCATCGCTTTTGCATCGCTTACGCGTTGCAATCGTATCGCTATCGCATTGCTATCGCATCTAACTATTAAAATTAATATCTATTACGAATGGATCTACATTCATAGATACATCTCTTCACGCAAAGACTCTTACGGGGTATTATATAAATGCATCGCTGTCGCATCGCTGTCGCTTTGCTATCGCTTTGCTAACGCTTTTCTATAACTTTGCTATCGCTTTGCTATCGCATCGCTATTGCATCGCTTACGCCTCGCTGTCGCATCGCTATCGCATCGCTATCACGTGGCTATCTCATCGCTATCGCATCGCTGTCGCATCGCTATCTCATCGCTATCGCATAGGTATCGCATCTAACTATTAACATTAATATTTATTATTAATGGATCTACATTCATAGATACATCTCTTCACGCCAAGACTCTTACGGGGTTTTATGTAAATGCATCGCGGTCGCATCGCTATCGCTTTGCTATCGCTTTGCTACCGCTTTGCTATCGCTTTGCTATCGCTTTGCTACCGCTTTGCTACCGCTTTGCTATCGCTCTGCTATCGCTCTGCTATCGCTCTGCTACCGCTCTGCTATCGCTCTGCTAGTGCATCGCTTACGCGTCGTTGCCGCATCGCTATCGCATCGCTACCGCGTGACTATCACATCGCTATCGCTTTGCTATAGCTCTGCTGTCGCTTTGCTGTCGCTTTGCTATCGCTTTGCAATCGCTTTGCTATCGCTTTTCTATCGCTTTGCTATCGCTTTGCTGTCGCTTTGCTATCGCTTTGCTATCGCTTTGCTATCGCTTTGCTATCGCTTTGCTATCGCTTTGCTTTCGCTTTTCTATCGCTTTGCTATCGCATCGCTATTGCATCGCTTACGCGTCGCTGTCGCATCGCTTCACGCCAAGACTCTTACTGGGTATTATTTAAATGCATCACTGTCGCTTTGCTATCTCTTTGCTATCGCTTTGCTATAGCTTTTCTATCGCTTTTCTATCGCTTTGCTATCGCCTTGTTATCGCTTTGCTATCTCTTTGCTATCGCTTTGCTATCGCTTTGCTATCGCTTTGCTATCGCTTTGCTATCGCTTTGCTATCGCTTTGCTATCGCTTTGCTATCGCTTTGCTATCGCTTTGCTATCGCTTTGTTATCGCTTTGCTATCACTTTGCTATCGCTTTGCTATCGTTTTGCTATCGCTTTGCTATAACTTTGCTATTGCATCGCTATCACGTGGCTATCTCATCGCTATCGCATCGCTGTCGCATCGCTATCTCATCGCTATCGCATAGGTATCGCATCTAACTATTAACATTAATATTTATTATTAATGGATCTATATTCATAGATACATCTCTTCACGCCAAGACTCTCACGGGGTTTTATGTAAATGCATCGCTGTCGCATCGCTATCGCTTTACTATCGCTTTTCTATCGCTTTGCTATAGCTTTTCTATCGCTTTTCTATCGCTTTGCTATCGCTTTGATATCGCTTTCCTATCGCTTTGCTATCGCATCGCTATTGCATCGCTAACGCGTCGCTTTCGCATCGCTATCGCATCGCCCGCATCGGCGGCAGCGAGGAAATTCACGATACACTATTTTCTTCATGATGATTTCATTAGTGCACTTTCACTGAACAAAATCAAACTAATTCCCACCTAAATTAACCAATTTTACTCATATTTTACACTAAATTCAATAATTGTGAAAAAAATACCACCATCTTCATTCACGATGGCGCCAAAACTCTCTTTTTTTTTAAGTTAATTTGCCACTTTCATGCCACTTTCATGCCACTTTCTGGGGCCGGCTAAAACCTTTAGGCCATGCTGCCACGTCTTCCATATTATTTTCTCATTAGTCACGTCTTCCGTATTAATTATTCTTATACATTCATTAGTCACTATTTACAAAGACACTTCAGGGTCTTGAGTAAAGCGGTGGTCACTTTACACACGCTCACTTTGGGAGATTTGGCAGCGGCAAGGAAACTCACGATACACTAATTTCTTCACGATTATTTCATTTGTGCACGTTCACTGAACAAAACTAAACTAATTCTCACCTAAATTAACTAATTTCACTCAATATAAACACGAAATTCAATAATTATGAAAAGATACGACCATCTTTATTCACGATGGTGCTAAAACTTGCCAAAACCCATAGATTTAGTATATTAAATCTATGCCAAAACCTTTTTGTCAAAGAGTAAATAAATAGGTACTACCTCCGTAATAAGAGGCGAGACTTCCATAGATACATAGCAAACCCGTATAATTTGAAAGTAAGTCTAAAGGCATTCAGATATAAGGCAACTAGTGTCGTAAGATTTGGGAGCTTTGTTTGGGAGAATAAAAACATAGCAAACTGATTTTTTTACTTTTTATATGAAAGTTGCATGAAGCTGCTTTTTGTCTTTTCTTTGACATTAACTTTTTTGCCACATACCTATAAGCAAAAACTTACACGGACCCAAAAGCTTACACTCCTAACGGAACAAGATTAGGTAAAAAGTACTCCGAAGACGGAACCAGTTATTCTATTCCGCAAAGAAAACAATAACTGTATAATAAAAGTTTTAGCAAAATCTAAGAACTAAATTAAAAATCAATCACACATAGTGATCTTAGGTTATATGTAATATATAGGTAATAGGTAGGTAGGTATATAATCTTAGGATCACACATAAGGGTAGGTTTTTTTTACAATAATTTAACTTTTTACATTTGCTAATAGCTAAGTATTCTTTTCTTACATTTCTTTCTTTAGGTATTGGCCTTCACGTTAGTATTTTACCATTAGTCAAGTACAAATTTGCATCAAATTTTAAATCAATTTTAATCAGTTATAATTAGTCATCAGTAAGTCATGTCTGGGACTTGAGTAAAACGGTGGCATCGTTACTCAAGCTCATTGAGATTTGGCAGAAGCGAGGAAATAGACGATACACTAACTTCTTCATGATAACTTGATTTGTACACTTTCACTGAACAAAATAATATAATTCCCACCTAAATTAACTAATTTCATTTCACTCAATATGAACACGAAATTCAATAACTATGAAAAAAATTGCGACCATCTTCATTCACGATGGCGCCAAAACTTCTTACATTTATCGATGGCATTTCACCAGGAGTATAATCTGTGTATTTTACTTTTCGTTACCATAACAACTGAATTGTTTATTATGTTAAATAGGTTATGCTGTGTTGTTTTTATTATTTTTCGTTTTAAAAAGAATACTTACAAGGAGCGAAATGGAAAACTTAGATACTCCTCAAGTAATAACTCACATCGAACATAATATCGACCATAGTTTATTCGATTGCAAATGGATACCGTGTTCAGCTAAATTTGTTGTTCTTGGTTCCTTACCAAGAGGAACTGGCACTATAGAGATCTTTGAAATAACATCAGGAGAAGTGAAGAAGGTTAAGGAAATTGAAAGACCTAATGCTTATAAATGTGGAACTTTTGGAGCCAGTAGTGACGTAGAAAGACAACTCGCAACTGGTGATTTTAAGGGTACATTGGAAATATGGTTTGTAAGATTTTTAATACTTTTAATATACAAAAGGATTGTGTGTAGATCTAAGTACTCGGATACATTTAGGTTCACATTTCACAACCAAAATAGATCGGGTATTATCCTAAACGGGGCATAATTTTATGAAAGGAATGATGAATGTGGAGGAATGAGAAAGCTAAACAACTCTGTAAGGGTCATGACACTTTTCACTCAACACCATCAGCCTACCCTGTAAGAGACTGTATGTAAAGTAATATGTGTATCTGTATTGTTTCCTAGTCTCTTAAGTTCTTGACTTAAAGGAGCTAAAAAATTAACACACGGATATAATTAAAACTCCTTAACAAAAACTACATTCATATATTTTACAGGGACTTAGAAAGAAGTTGCCAAGTTTATATAACAAAGGAGCATACTGACATTATAAACTCTATTGATGGCATGGGCGGGAACACTTTAAACTGTGGAGCTCCAGAAATTGTTACAGGAAGCAGAGATGGTGAGTGTTGAATTTTTTATGTTAAAATAAGAACTAGTACATACCAAGAATGATGATAATGTAGAAAGCTAACTTCCATTGCTTTACAGGTGTAGAAAATTCTATTAGTCTCTAATTTCAAGCACTTCTTTTTTATGTAGATAAATACTCCATATTAAAAAAAGAAACCGACACATTTTAAATCATCATTAAAAGAATAGTGGGTTAAATTAATCAGTCCAACAACATGTATACATATATTTATTAACTCCTACTAGTGGAGTAGTGCAGTAGTAATAATAATAGAATACTTACTTTGCAATAGCAGCAGCAAACTTTCATCCTATACTATAGTTCCTTATTGGTTGACACATGCAAAAAAAATCAGCCTTTTTTTAAAATTGTCTACTTTACACGGGAATACCAAATTTCATCATTATCGGTTTAGTGATTTAGCTGTGAAAGAGTAACAGGCAGGCAGACAGACTTTTGATTTTATTGTATTAGTGTAGATGTATAGATTCTACTAGTTCAGTCAGTTAGACCACCTCAGTGCTCCAGTATTGTGGTAGGTTCTCCAATTTGGAAGGTTTTAGCAAACTTACGCAGCAATAGGTTTAACATTCCAGCCCTAAGTGCATTGCATTTTTTATGTCTAAAATTAGATCTTCTATCTCATTTGCCTTTCTATAATACAAAAATCGCTAATGGTGGTAACCATACAACACAATACAAATCTATTTAGGTACCGTCAAAGTCTGGGATCCTCGCCAAAGAGGCAAACCAGTAGCTAATATGCAACCAGTGAAAGGAGAAACAAGAAGAGACTGCTGGTCTGTAGCATTTGGGAACTCATTCAATGATGCAGAGAGGATAGTCGTGGCAGGATATGACAATGGTGATCTGAAGATGTTTGATTTAAGGACCATGTCGCTAAGATGGGAGTGTAATTTGAAAAATGGGGTTAGTAGAATATTATTATTATATGTAAATAAATAGTAAGCATTTATTAAAATTATTATTTCGTAAATAACAATATTTAGTAAGTAATAGAACAAGTTTAGGACAACTTTTTTTAATAGAACAAGTGAATGAAATTGTATATCTTGGTTGTGCTTTTAACAGGGATGGAAGGCACACCGCGGATGTAGAAAGGAGACTATGTGAAGGGAATAATGTAAATGGAGAGCTGGGTACGCTATTTCAAAGCAAGGTTTTGAGTCAAAGTAAACTCATTTGGCATAATGCTGAGCTTACACTCTTTTTTTATGGCTAATAAGTTGATAACCGCGATGTTTTTACAACTTCACCGGACTATACTTATGCTTTCGTTGTTATATGGAAGCGAGAGTTGGATATGTCAGAAGACGCATAAGAGTAGGATAAATGCTGACAAAATGTAAGCGCTATGGAATATCTGTGGCGTAACGCTGACTGCATTTGTAACAGTCAGATCCAAGAAAGAGTGGGATTGAAAGAAAGTGATGATGTTAAAGTGAGAAAGAGCTTGCGCCGCTGGTTGCGCGATGTGTGTGTAGGATAAGCATTTGTAGTCATCTTCGTACCTATGTAATGTCCAGTCAGCCCTGGCCTCAAACCCTGATAAGCAATTTGTCTGCTTTGGGATGTGACGACCCCATCGCTCTTGTCGTTAATTTAGTAATTTAGGTTTTTTGACTGTTCCATACTACAGAAAGTCATGACTAGTTGGTGGACTGAGTGTAAGTGGCCCGATTATTCACGTCCATATGGACCATGATGACCATATGGTCATCAGTGCTTGCAGTTATCGTATTCTGTTAAGTGCCCACGTAGTTAAAACCCAACAACAAGATGGCGGCGCACCAAGAATATATTTTAGGGTGTCTTCGCTTTAGTTATCTTTTCATCATCAGGAGAGCCGCACGCTTGTTAGCTAAATTTTAAACTTTAATTTAAAACGTACAATGATGTAAGAACTCTCGGAGCGGTTTTCACCCGCGCCCGCCGCTTAGTTGAATGTAGATTTATATGCAAAAAGTAAGAGCACATTTAACGACGTTTTCCCCCGGTTCTTAGCCTCAGAGACGTCAATTAACATATAATCTATTTATTTATATGACTGGCTGAAAGATAATCGGATTCTTTGAGAGCGACAGTTAGTTGAATTCAAATCTACCGGCTGGCCTACTTAGCACACATAGTGTCAAGAACAAACATCAAGGTTTCGGAGAAGATCCAGTAGTTAGTAAGCTAAATACCCAGCTTCGAAGATGATCATTTGCATTGAAGATCCTCAAGAGTACGAGCAAAAAGCTAAATAAATAAAAATCATAATTCTCAGGTGTGTTCAGCAGAGTTCGATCGTAAGGATATACCGATGAACAAGCTGGTAGCCACCACCCTGGAAGGCAAATTTCACGTCTTCGATGTCCGAACTCAGAATCCTACGAAGGGATTCGCTCAGGTAAATATTTTCTTTACAATCTAGGAAGGCAGTCAAGAAATATACACCGCCTACACGTGAAATATACACCAAAATGTTTGAAAAAAATATGAAAGGTAAGGAAGTGGTCCCAAATGACGAAGACACGTGTCGTCCTAGGTTGATTGTGAAGTAGTTTTGCAGGACCTAAAAAAAAGGATCTTCACGCCCGTATTCGCCAAGCGGTTGGAAAAGGGCTCAGGACTCAGGGCACTTAGATTAGCCAAAGACAAGAAAGTCCCATACTGTGAAAGGTGGGCAACGTTGAAATTAGAAAACTGATAAAAAACACATTTTTTTAACCACTACTTTATTTCTAAAAAAGTGATAAATTTGTCCATCCATGTGAAACCAGGACGGGCTGCTAATAGTAAATTTATTGTGAAGTCAAAAGTTGGATGACACTG
The DNA here is from genome assembly GCA_002245475.1 of Calephelis virginiensis. Classification (NCBI taxonomy): domain Eukaryota; kingdom Metazoa; phylum Arthropoda; class Insecta; order Lepidoptera; family Riodinidae; genus Calephelis; species Calephelis virginiensis. Next base: position 214,519 of record NJDC01006869.1, on the reverse strand, counting down.
AAGATTTTTTATGTAGCATTTTTAGTACAAAAGCTCAGAATCCAGTGGGAAATAAAAAATAGTATTTTAAATTGCGATTTTCTATTTTTGACAGTAATTTAGTACAGTAAAAAAACAGCTCTATTTAATCAAGTACCACGTGAAAAATTGATAATTCGTTTTTGTAAGATAGCTAGTGATGCCGAAATGTTTCCACATATTTTTTTTCAATATCCTACTGGTAGTATTTGAGTTATGTTTAATTAATAATGCATTATTTTTGTTTATGTTGGCAACCTCATCAAATCACTCAGTCAAGTCAGATTATGATAAAATTAATATAGAACGACCTTGGAATCATGACCTATCTTTTTAAAAAAGAACCATGAAATCTATCTACCGCGTTATCGGCTAACATACAAAAAAAAATAAACATACAGTTCAATAAAATTGAGAACCTCTTTATTTCTTGGAATCGGTTAAAAATACAAATACAAGGCCGTTAAGTTTCATTAATTTGATCTTGCCAGTGTGTGGTCGCTTTCCGACGCGTACTGTACCGCGTCCGCTGAGTTTCTTTTACCGGATCTTGTGTGTGACTTCGATTCTGATCCGTATGTCAACAGACACAAGTACTGTTTGTATGATTCATGTATTAAATATCCTGAATCTAGAAACATATCGTTTTTAGTAACTAATACACATGTACCTACTGTCCATTCTAGGTATTGGACAGTACTTCGAAGAGTGGAACAATATGGTTGGCACGCCATCTGCCTCAAAATCGTGATTTATTCATAACATGTGCGGGGAATGGTCAAGTTTCGCTTTGGAAATAGTAAGTGTTTTATTCTTCTATATCAAACCTACTATCCATTGCATTTGGTTTTAATCACGACTGGTTAAAATATGCAATTATTGGATAATAATAATAATACGTGAAGCAAATACTTTGGACCCCTTTCTACGAAAGTTGCGTGAACGAAGGATTATGAAATTTGGCACTCTTATAGTTTATGTGTAGAAGTGAGGAACACTCATATTTTTCAATAATAATGCTTATAAATAAATGCACATAAAATAAAAAGTAAAATATTACCACACTATCATGCATTTGACACACACGCAAACAAATATATTATGGGTAACGGTAAAAAATACTGATGGCACACAAACTATATTCATAAAATTTGGAAACAAAGTAGTTAGTCTTGATAAATGAAGAGCGCTTTCTTATCAAAAATATGTTCAATTTATAATGGTCGAATTCCACCAATGGGTGACCATTAGTTTACATAAATGAGTCATAACATAGGTCCTTACCAACAAGACCACTGGTTGTAAAGTGGTGCGCAGTAACTTGCCTGGGTAGGGATCCACCGCTTTGTTTATTCCTGCCGTTATGTCAGTTTTTGGAACTGTTGGGTTTTAGCTCTTGGTCGAGGCGTTTGCTTACACAGCTAATGCTTTCTAACATTAAATAGTATTGATTCAGTTCCTAGTAGGCCTATACCTGCTGCTAATCGAATATTTTGTGTAACATATGTAGTTGTTATTATAAATTAGGGGTTTATTAAATTGATTTCTAACACGCATAACAATGTAGAGTTGCTGAAACTGGTGTTTCCGAAACAGGAAGCTAGGTCCGCATTGACAAAATTTGGCACTCGATACTCTCTTCCCAAGCGGCAAGGGACTTAGCGTGAAGATAAAAATTGATTTGGTGAATCTGGCGTGCCGCTGCGAATTGGTTGCGGCAAACTGGAAGTGACAATTATTACTTGTTACGATTTATGAAAATCACTTCGTATTTATTTTTCTTTCTAAACCTCAAGGACATATTATATTTTTTCTTATCCTATACTGTTTAATAAGTTGTATAAATGACAAAAGGAAGAGTAGAAAAATCGAAAGTACCTACTTATGTAAATTACTACTCGAGCACGCTGTCAAAGTCGTGATCGCCATAGAGTATACTAGTTTAAAAATCTGTTTGTTTCCAGTGAGTACCCAGAACAGAGGTGCAACGTAGACCCCCAAGGGGTATCAGTGGGGGTGGCAGGTAAACTGAAGCGGTTACAGCGCATGGTGATCAGCTCACAGCCAATCAACGCGCTCGACTGGAACAGGGACCACCTCGGATTGGCTGTGGCCACCGCCTACGACCAGTATGTTAGGGTACTCATTACTACTAAACTCAACTTACAATAGAAACACTCTAAAGAATTTAATAGTTGCTTTAGACATCGTTTATCATCATGACGCTATGATACTACTGGAGGTTACACTACTAATAAAGATGAATGTAATTTCTAAATACTGCTGTCTCACTCTAACGGCCTGAGCTCTCTTTCATTTTGGCTTTTTAAATTGACATCATAAGACACTTTGAAAGAGACGTCAGTACATTAAAGTGCGTTAGCAGTATTTGAAAATGTTATCAGGTCTTACTTAGGATTGTTACCTCCAGTAGTAATATAGCTTCATGTATATCACATGTGTAATCATTGTAACAAGTGGGACAACCTTTAAAGTTGCACTACGCAACTTTAAAGGTTGTCCCACACCTGTCATTCTATACTTTTTTGTCGCTTAAAACTGCTATTTGTCAGAGCAAGAGAGATAGTGGAAATGCCATAGCATATGACATGTAATGCAGATGTGGATCAAACCCTAGGCCGCACTAATTCACGAGCACAGCCTAGTTAAATGTAAATATGACTTGTGAAAAATGTTCCATCTGAAAACACAGAATGAAGCACGGAGGATCAATAGGTTCGTCGGAAAAGTTAGATTGGTACAAGAGAAACTGACGGATGACTGATTGTCGGAACGGAATATCTTAGATTATGATATTGTTAATAAATATAATGTTATTATAACTACATATTTTTATTTGAAATTCTTAATTGAACCCCTGAAAAAAGAAATCACTAAATTGAAGAGGTTTTAACACTCGCTGATTTATTTCAAATAATTTATCAAAATGTTTTAATGTCACTTATTATTTTCCTTTAACGAGAATCCAATCCAGAGCAACGTTTTTTTATTAGAAAATTGGAAAAACCCAATTATATATATATAAAGAAGATAGATAACCTCGTTTGTTCATTTTGTAATTTCCTATTCTGTTTATACATTTTTATTATTTTATTATTAAAAAGGTAAAAAATAATAATAAAATAAAACAACAAATCAATTTTCTAACTCAAAAGAGCATTTTATTACTCTAGCACTTATGATTAATAAAATTAAGGCTAGCATTCAGTTCTTAATTACACTAAGTTAGAACAGTTGAACCACTGTGCATATCTAACTAAGGAGGTCAACATTACATCGTGGGGCGTAACAAGCTATGATGACAAAACAATATCTATATGCCGTCGAATGAAAGAATAACATTATGTCGCTTTGTATAGATTTAGTACAAAAACACACGGACGTGTTTTCGACCGAGCCCGCCGCGGTTCCAGATATTTTATTCGAAACTCACGCTACTATACCAGTGAATATAACACGGGGCTAAATGTCGTGAAATTATTTTTGTTTTTTGCATACCTACATCATTAATTATCCTTAGAATGAAGTCTTTACAGGGTCGGTCCAAAAACTAATTCTCGACTAAACGTGGAAACTGTCAAAACGATTGACATCTCACTACAATCCAACAACACACTTAACAATTTCCGCGTAAAGCTTCTAAAAACAACAAAAAAAAATTTGCACGTAGCGTAAAAAACTAGATATAACTATTATAACAATATAATCTACGTAACGCACGTTTCGAATCCGAAACCGTGAGAACTTCATTCTAGAGAGATATTATTCAAAAACCGCGGAGGGCGCGGGTAAAAATCAATCCGTTAGTTCTTTCTTTTCTACGATATGATCCAAATGAAAAATATATGAATGAAAAGGGGTTTTAAAGTAAATAACCGACTAAAGCAAGAAGAACAACAAAGAACCTACAACCTTCAATGGTTTCACACTTTAGTGATATACCACATCACGTTTCATGATGCTCCCACCAACACACTATGTGGCTAAGGGCCTCTATGAGTGGAAGTGCAAGACCAGGTAAGTAGTCTCCCGCTCGCGAGACGCGTGTCTATACTGAATTAGTTTGAACAACGCTAAGCTGCGCGCACGTGTCTAGCTTACTTACATTATACTTACTCGCGAGCGGGCCCCTGCTCCGTGCGCCCACACAGCGAAATACGCAAGACAGCCATAGACTTTTTAGTCAATTTCATTTATTTTCACATTTAAACATTTTTATTCACATAAAATTTAGTGAAGGTCTGGTACATAATGAAGATAAATATTTAACACTATACGATGTGTACCTTCAGACAAAACAAATAAAATAAAGGGTCTGCACTATAACTCATTGTTGAGACACATAATATAATCGAAACTAACTTTTCTTTCCAAGTTCATCGCCCCTCTCATTTTACAGTACTAATTGTGCCCAATTTTTATTTTCAATCGACGACAAATACAAGGCGTTTATACAATTTAGCAAATTAAATTGCTAAAATATAACGATGTTAACTATTTTTTTTATAATTTTATATATATTCAAAATAAACAGCCGATGTAGTTAAGACTGAGTTTCTTATAATGCAATAAAGGCGCGTACACAATACCAACATAGCGTTGAAAATATTAAGCTCTTTGGGCAGTTCATTAGACTTTCCGATTTAATAATAAAAATAATAATTATTAATTATTATAAATTGTGTTTATTGAATAGAAATTTAACAGAATCATTTATTGTATAACTATCCCCTTATATATAAAAATGCAACATTTGTACTGAACCCAATCAAATCATCTTTAATTCGAAACCGCTATATTGTAATTAGGTTTTCAAAACAAAATATATTTTTGAACAATTTTGATAAAAATAAACGTAAACTGCCTTACCACAAAAAATGAACGCCTGTTTAAATAAACTCTCTTTAAAATTGACATTCAACCAATACCATGCCACACATGGATCACGTGACAGCATGCTATTGGTTGAGTATCCAATTAAAGATATTGTTTAGTAAAAAAATGTGTTCATCGAGTGTATTTTTTGTATTGAGACGGTCAGTCTCTCTCCATTATCTTTGTATACGAAAAAAAGACACTTGACTAACAACGAGAATTCGTTCTGTACATTCAAAATATATAAGCATACACTAATTGAGATTCTGTGGCATAAAATCTTACTTATAATCTTTGACTACTCCACTTTCTATCAGGTTAGTTGTATTGTCATTATACTAAGCTATCTACTATTAAAAAAATAGAAATCGCCTTAGATTTTTTTTAAATGTTTACTGAATATAGACCGCCGTTTATTCCGTCATAATCCAAAACTGCTTTCCAAAGTTTTTATGGATTTGTATAAATATCTGGAAAACGCCTTATTTGAACGAGCGCTATCATTTCACTCCATTATAACGAATCTTATTACGCATGTTACAATGTGTACGCGCCCTTATAACAACGTTTAATACTGAACATGTACGCATTGTACCGTTATATTATAAATTGGTACATTCATTACTCTTAACTCAACAATTATTACATTTGCGTACAGTCAATAATTACTTACATTAACATAAATTATTTTGCCATTTGCCAACTGATAGCGTTTTGTGTATTTAGTCACTAACTAGTGGGTTCTAGTTGTACAAAAACTAAATTCTTCAAATATCGTTAGTTAACTTCACTATGCTTCTAGAACTTACAATATTTTTACAACTTCTAAAACTACGAACACGCTAGGAAAGAAAACAGTTCAACGACCCCAATATCTGAATCCTATTACTTTTACAAAATTTTTCATCACATTTCGTGTGAAGGGTCATATAATCGTCAGTTTTACGAATTTTAAAGGTCACAGTCATAATATCTATGCATTTATGACAGTTATAATAGAAGCGATGACAATGATTTTCGTATAGACACACTTTAGAGGTCAATGACCGGTTTTTTCCCCAAACGCGATCTTAGTATAACTGTATTATCCAAAAAATTAAAAGATCAAGAAATAACAGGACTACAGTGAGATCCAAAAGAAATGCTTACATAGTGGTGGACGCTACTATTAATGAAATCTTTAAACTTTCTATTTCACTAAATATATATATATGGCATGTCTGTATCACATGCGTTGGTATCACTCACAGACATGGAACGAACGACAGTAAAGTGCTTAAGCATGTAATACGCCACGGTCCTAGTTGCATGTATTCAAAATCTATAACTTCTATGTAACATTAGTTTAACATAACAAATTTTCACATAATATATAACTAATACAATAAATACGCAAACTAGATTCGGGTTCGATTGTCAACAGGGACAATGAACACATATGTATCAGTTTAGATGATTTAACCCCACACAGAATATTATTTGTGTTCTGGGTGTTAACGGTTCTGATGATTAGATTTACGGCCAATACTAATAACCAATCTACAGATAAAGAAAAGCATTCTAGCGTTTTGTTGTTAAGACATTTTTTTAATCATTAAATAGCATCGGTGACTTAGCAAATGATCTTAAGTAGCAAAATATCTTAGATTAGTTATAAATATTGGCCGTTAGAAATACATACATCTCAAGTTATCACACAAACTTCAGTCGAACCTCATCGATATACAGCGTTAGGTGTTTATGCTATCCTCTGAGCCAACGGAGTCGTCCACTAATGCAATGCAGTTTAGCGACGAACACGCATATATTCATACATGTTGTCCATCAGTTCCATGTTTGTGGTATATAAGAAGGTTACGAACACATTAGTGTATATTGAAGCCAACAATCTGAAATATCGAATGGCCTATGTCCTACCTCTAAAAGGATTGCTTACACTATCAAGCAAGCCGCCTATGAAAATCCCAACATAAATTAGTTATCAGTTAATATTTACAATCGCTTACATTTAGACAATATTAGTTCACATTATCGGGGGATTCCCCACTCTCCCCGAGTTTCTCCCCAAAACATTGGAAAAGCAGGAATTTACCTACACTGGAGTTGCATGAAATTGGTTTATGGCAACATTCTGCAAGTTCTAAACATTTTTAAAGGTTAGCAAAACAATCACTAGGTATAAAAAGTTATTAAATATTAACTGTTCGACCTCAAATGTAGAACTAGGTTCTAAGTACAAGTGTGATTATCTGAAGAATTTGAATTAATTCTGACAGTAATTCTTATATCAATGGACAACACAGGGCATGCGCCAATAGTTATCGGACCTACAAATACATATTATGGAGTTTTGGCGCCATAGTGAATGAGGGTGGTCGTAACTTTTTCATTATTATTGAATTTCGTGTTTATATTGAGTGAAATTAATTAATTTAGGCGGGAATTAAATTAATTTTGTTCAGTGAAAGAGCACAAATAAAATAATCATGAAGAAATTAGTGTATCGTCTATTTCCTCGCAGCCGTCAAATCTCACTAGATGACCTTGAATAACGAAGCTACCGCTTTACTCAAGATCCTGACCTGACATGACTTTGTACATAGTGACTAATGACTGTATATTGTATAAGAATTACTTACTAGACGTTAGCAAAGTAGTCGTGAAAAACGATCGAAAGCCATATTTATAAAAGAAGAAGAAGAAATATATATGATGAATAAATAAAATAGAGCAAAATTTGATGAAACTCCACACGGCCAAATTCAAGGGCATTGGCCAATATATCATTATTGCAAATATAAACTACTAGAAAAAGTCGAAAGAAAATTTAATAAGAGGAAATGTAGTTCAATTCTATATCTAAAATTCCTGCTATTCGCAGCTAGGGGATAACTTTATGGGACAGGGGAAATTCCCACATTTTAGTGTCAAATCGTGAACGTATTAAATTGATCTAATAACTAGAAAATCACCTGCAATAAATATATGAATTTTATTAGTTCACAAACATTCATATAATTCTATTTATAATATTTCAATAGCAATTCCAATGATATAAATCAATGAACCAACTTACATGGTGGTTTATTTATCTTAAATTCAAATTTAATAATGGTTAAGGGTCAGCATTCACCATATATATATTCTTTTTAGATATTTTAATTTAAAAAAAATTGAACCGCCTGAATTTGTAGCATTAAATTTTTATATTTATTTTATTTTTTATATGTTTGTTTAAATAAACAATAACAAGATGTTTTCTTAAATCAGTATTTATTTCAATGGGTTTATACAAAACAGCTCTCATACAATTTTCATTATTAGTTATTGTATTTTAATAATACAATTTGATGTAAGTAGTAAGTTACTTAATCAGTCGAGTAAGTCAATATAATATTTTAAGGCTTTTATTATCTCCACAAGTCAACCTTGACAGATGTTACTATAAACATAACTATATTCAAAATACCAATGTTTTTTGTATGTTGATTTAATTAGAGTATTCATTTAAAGCAATCATTAAAAAGGAAATAAATAAATTTATAATCGTTTAAAAATTTAAAAATATTTTGACTGCTGAAATTTTTTGTCAATATTTTGAGTACTTCCTCTTAAGTGAATTCGCCTATTTTCGATAGTCTTAGTAATTAATTGTGGAAACCAACACAATAAATTGTGTTGATTATTCTATATGAATGTTGACCCTTACAAATTAAATAAATATCCATACATCTCTAACACACTAAAAGTGAACATATTTAACATTGAACAGCCTTATGTTTGTTTGCATATAATAGCAAAAATAAAGCACAATGTAACATAGTACAAATAATACATAGTCAAAAAACTTTCATACAAGTTAATCATGATACATAATAATTTCCAAGTAATAACAGGTCCAATATCAGAACATATTAATGAAAATCTTTCCATTTTATTGATAACTATCCACACTTTAAGCAGGTATTAAAAATGTTATCAACGGTTGTTGTTAAGTGTCATATAATAATATACAAAAAAAATAAAACAAAAAACAGTAAATTTATCATTTTTTTTACTTTTAACAAAATCATCAGTATTAAAAAAGTAAGTAATTTTTTTTCTTCTATAATTTTTTTAAAGACCAAAAAAGTGCTAAAATTTTTATTCCATTTAAGGTTCCAAAAACGCAAAAATATAATTACGTTTGAAATTCATTTTTTAGACATTTTCAAAGGGTTGGTAATATGTTAAGGCATATATTATGATTTTAATTCAATGCATATTAGGCTTCAATCATTTTTTTTATTTCAAATCCTATTTTATTGATTTCTGAATTTCAATTAATTTAATTTTTTATATCGAGTAAAAAAATATATACACATTTAGACCCATCACTACCTGGAATTCTGATTAAAAAAAATGTCGTAAAACTTGCTATAGTGTCATCAGTATTAACAACATACATATCATATGATATGAATATAATAGGGACCATCTCAAAATACCAACAAGGTGGTAAGGTTTTATAGAACGCTAAGATTGCAAAATTTTGAAGAATTAAAAAAAAAAAGAATTTATCTGCGTTCAAAATAACATGAATTAACTCGATCAATGACTTGTATTTATATGTGTATCATTTAACAATACAAATAACAGATATACAATAAACTTTTATAATGAAAAATTTGTTGGGGAAGATTTCGTAATATACAGTAACAAAAATATGAGTCTAAATAAGACAGTGAAAAATAAAAAGATCTAAAAATGACAAATTAGCAAATTAACAAAATTTTAGTTTTGAATTAGTCTTTAAAGTTCGCTTTGCGATCTTTGCATGTTTAAATGAGACCTTCGCATTCAACGGTTTTATCATAATAAGATCTCATTGTATCATTGTGCGATTTCGTAACGTTAATTTTGTAGTCTCATCATATTGAGATTTAAATATATACATTCCGTCGTATCCAATGCGGAGAACATTATGCAATGGTATCATTTTTCGATCTCATCATATTACGATCATATCATTTGTTGTGGTTAGGTTTCTAATTCACTAATTCGGCCATATTGAGATTTCCGGATTCTTGGTGATGTATATACATTTGCATATCACGAGAACGTTTTTCTTCCAATCTCATCATTTTATAAAATCTGAAGTTTGCTGTCGCATCTTATCAAATTATGATGTATCATGTTAAGATCTTTGCATTATGATTGCGTCATTTTAGGATCTTACCACTAACCTGACCACCCTGTTCTCGGCATTTTGATTTTCTGCAATAATGTCCCTCATTACAATTAAAAAAATATTTACTTTAAACCAACTATGGATGAGATTCCGTGTGAAATCGTCGGGTGAGGGTGAAAGCATGAGTTATGAATACATCCTCAACATCTCGAGGGATAACATAACTGATTCACGAATACCAAATTACTCGCATTAACCTCACGCGTTGTCATAAAATATATTTATCATATCACGTTACTATACAGAGGCCCGTTTCCAAGTTATAGCTGGATCTGTAAATAAAAACTATACATTATGAACTGATAAGAGTGTGGTCTGATCGACTCTATGGTCTGGTCGGGCAACGAAAAGAAAACAAGATTTTTTATAAGATGAGAAAACAAGAGAAGAAGAAGATAAAATCGATGTTGCCAGGAATTGAAAATGTGCCTTAGTGTGCCTGTCTAATGAACATTATGTGACTAATGGTCACTTCAGTCTTTCAACATTTTACAGTTTAACTACTAAATTTAACCCTGAAAGGTGCAAACGGCCCTTAGTGTCTTCGGCAAGTAGTGGGTGCACTGGTTGTACATCTGGTAACTTGTTTTTTTCTATTGAAAGGTCGCAAATTAAAAAAAAGTAACTGAAATACAATTTAACCTTTTTGCGTTGGCACTTAGTAAATTTCCATTGTAAACTCCGTACTGAAATAACACTTGTATTCCCACAATGTAATCGTTTATGTTGTGGAAAGTATGTGTTATTAAAACACGTGTCTATAATTCTGATATATTAGAAAGACAGAAATAATATCTACTTAAAAGAAAACAATAAACTTGAGGTAACATGAGTCCATCTCATATATCTCAGTATTTATTGAGTACAGAAGAATTCAGTATTTGCTGAGGCATGGTGTACTCAACACTGGTCACGAAGTTTGTTATTAAGCGTAAAAGTATTTTTTAATATCGTAAAATTCATTTGATAAGATGCCGTTCTAAAAACTATTCGGAAAAATGTGTTTAGAAACATTCTGTTTCTAAACGGTTTGTCTCCGACATTCGTTGTTAATGCCAATTGATGCCAATTAATTTTATAAATATGGAAGTGCACTGGTGTGGGCATAGCCATTAACGTGTTACAGATAGGTAAATGATAAGTAACATTATCAGGAAATCCATCTGCTTATTTACCTTCCATTAAAACCGCCATGCTAGAGTTATAGTTAAGGTGTATGTAGTACCTTAGTCGAGGTTGTCCTGGAAGATGAGCCGCACGTACCCCGGCGTGCCCTGCAGAGGCGCCGCGCAGAACGGACAGATCGCGTGGAACCCGTTCGTGCCGTGAGGGATCTCCACGCCCGCCCAGTATCTGGGGACACACACATTATACATTTTAAACGGGTCATTTATCACTGATCAGGGATTCATGCTTCAACAAATATCGTAAAAAAATTGGGAATACGGCTATATTATCCGTTATTTTAAAGCAAGGTTTTCAGCAACAATCTTTTTTAGAATAATATGATCTCATTGGGCTTATTAAAGAATTTTAAATATTTCACAATTGATTATTTAAGAAATTAAATTACTTTCTTAAATTTTTAAATTTCTATGTTTTTATTGTTTATTATTATTATATAATTATTATTCGATTATACATAAAAATAAAAATTAGTCACATAAATGTGTTGGTATGGAACTGCTTAGTAGAATAAACCATCTCTCTCTCTGTGCCAAGCAGCTCGTAAGAGGCGAGCACTGGTTTTGATCATTTTTAGGCCATTGGTGGTATATTGCTGTGGAACATCTTGCCGGGTAGGAGACCTTCTTACCTATTCTTACCGCCATAATGGCACTGTCATGTTCCAGTCTGGCGGGTGGAGTAGCACAATAGGCCGGGATGGCCACAGGTCTGCCATGCACGTATGACGTCTATGGCGTCTAAATGCTACGGTTATCTCTCAACGTAAGGAGAGCCCTGTACTCAGCTGAGCACACGGCTCCTAAACTGTAAAGTTTAAGTCTTTTAATATTTTTTTATGTGCGTGCGTTATATTTTAGGTGCATTGCTGTCCTCTGGTTAGAATGTTGTACCTATCGAGCAAGTTTAATTACTACCCTCTGGATCAGAAGATAGCGACAATTATGGCGGCAAGAATAGGTAAGGAGGTTATATCTGCGTTGTTCACTGAAGGTACAACTACAAAATAGACGCCAAAAGGGAACCCAGCTAGTGTGGCAACGTAAAGTGCGACTCACTTGACAGTCCTCTCGGAGGCCATGTGTCCGCAGGGGTTGAAGGCGTAGGTGGGGGGCCCGGCGTCCACGTAGAAGGCGGGCTCGATGCCCATACACACGCACACCACGGGGCCCGCCGTCAGACACATGGGGCAGCGCCGCACGCCCGTCGAGCTGCCCTCCGCGCCCCACGAGTGCTCGCCTAAAGGGTACAAACATTTTACTATTGCAACTAATCTTCTGTAATGTAGGAACGTTACATGGAAGAAGTAACGCCGCTTATAAACATCGAAATGATAAAGTTACCTTGCCAATTTAGGCTGGAATATTAAGCCTTTTGTGTAAGTCTGCTGACTATTATACCCCTCAGAACAAAAACAAAAAAACAAAAGTAGGACCAATCCAGGCGAGCGATTTGTACGACTCTACCGTTTAGTTTAGTTTCATTGAAATGGTCTTGCAATTTCTAAAGTTATTTCAGTAGCATCCGATTGGGTGCTCACATCCCTAACGGCCAATATTAATAATCAATCCTAATCCAAAACTTGCTGTCCAAGATTGATATTTTGATCCATTTTTATGTTATCGCTTGCCAATAACATGTCTGTGGACAGGATAAATATGGCAATTACGTATGGGATAGGCCGCCGGATACGCATCTATCTAGATTGCTTGAAATCTATTAGATTGAGATATATTATTAACATTGGCCGTAAATCAATAAGTTTCTTTATCTTGAAAAAAGTAGCGCAACAACAGCTCTCTAATGCCATGATGAGCGATACTAGAGGATCCACACATAAAATAATTGAGATTCAAGGACAAGAGCAACAATAAGGTTCATTCAATATTTTATCATGAATAAGTATATGGGATAAGTGTCCAGCTTGCTATATTTTAACAACCTATCCTAATTATTGGACTAAATGCCTTTGGCTACTCGTGGGTGCCCTGGTTGTACCTCTTACCCCTTTAGGAATACGGCCATGAAGATACTATTACCACAACATATCTAATATCTTTGAAATTGTAGCTTGCACTATTGTAGGTACTTAAATGCATATCTTTACATTTAATCTGAAGAAAACCGTTTACTTTCCTATCTTCAACCATTAAATACATACGTAAAACTGTATGTTCCGATATCTTGAATGCAACATGCGCGTTATTACCAGTGAGTAAAACCCAGTGGGGTCATCCACATCTGCAGTTTACTTTGATCAAAGTGCGGACGGTACCAAAAGTCTATGCATAAATTTACGCAATTCAAACATCAAAGTATGGACTTTTAGAACCCATTATAAATATTCACAATTCGCTTAGTTGATTTATGATCCCGATTACCATTTTCAGGATTTGATCGATGTGCTGACAGAGTTCGGACAAAGAGTCAAGAGCATTTCATACTTTAGTAAAAACATCTGCTGCTCACCTTGTACATGTCCGCAATTCAAATATACGTAAGGCTGGTTCAGGTCCTGGTGTGCTGATGATAGCTTGCGCGGAATCACCAGCGTATTGAGACCAACGGGGCACTGAGGTCGGCCTGCGTTTAATTCATCTACCAGAGCTTCAAGATCGCGTTTTGTCTGGAAATAAAAGTGCCTCATTCAAATTCAAATGCGATAGTTTGTGATAGAGCATCAGCCTCTCTAGCTTTAGGGACAAAATAACAGAAGAAATCCCTAACCACAATGAATCTTGATATGTGTATAATCATCATATATTTAAAATAAATCTTAACTGACAAGAGATACGAATAGATCATAAAAATGTTCTTACATACCGGTGAATTTTTAAGTCCCTCCGCACTTCTCCAAAGTAGCGTGGCCCCACAAAGGTCTATCATAGTGCCATCTCGTAAAACATTTGTTTCTGATTGACACGGCAGTCCCTGGAATGTGCGAAAATGAAGCGCTTAGTACAACATTATAAAATAACATCTACTACAAGATGGAGAGTGGACACACCGAATATATTTTGCTTCGCAACCGAAGCTTAAGACACTCCGATAACTAAGTGAAACAGGATTTTTTTGATATCTCTAGGGCTTATAAATTGGGCGTGTATGATTGTAGTTTGTTTGGTTACACTTCTGGATCTCGAATGCTTTATTGTCCTCTTGATTATAAACATGATCCAGTGGTTATTATGTTGTTAAGGCTCTGATCACGCACTTATTTTTCTGGTTGAGTGTCAATCATAGATCCTTCAGGACATTTCGCTTTAATTCTAAATCGAATACATTGAGGGGGTAGCGAAACTTAAACTTGTCACTACTTATTTAACCTTTTCTTACTTTTTACGTGTTAGTCAGAAATATGTTCTGTTCTACTCCAGAACCCCGGCAATAATATCCAATCAATACGGATGGGAATGACTAGCAATGGAGGAAATATAAAAACAATACCTTTTGTTGTGCCGAGCGACTTTCCCGCAAGGAGAACACAGCTCCACCTAACGATATTTCACGCCAGGGGTCGCATGATGCGTTACCACCGCAGAAGTTACCGCGGGGATGCATTATCAGAACGCCATTTGTCGTCAGTCCGTCTATTTCATGGTTCTCAGTCCATTTCGTCGCTTTCTCCTGTAATTTGATAGTATTTCATTAGACTCGGATATATGAAACGTGATGTTAGATGATATCCACAAAGAATATCGAAACAAAGGCGCAAATGACCTTGCTCTCATTACCATTGTGATACCAATATACCGAAAAAATAGCGGCTATCTCGTAGTCATTCTTGATCTTTGAACTCTAGGTACAGTAATCATACGAAATATCTGACCCCCGTACAATAATTTGAAAGAACTGTAAGAGAGTCAGATATTTCATGTGTACAATGAAGGAAAGAGTGATCTTTGTACAATTATGTTGTCTATTTATTTCCGGTGTATTGGATTAATCCAAATAGAAGAACTGAAAAAGTACCGCCTGTCAAAAATCAAGATGTGCAAGCAACAGAACCCAGGAGCAGACCGTGAACCTTATAGGTCCAGGGTAACCACAAGTTGTAAGAGTAATAGATGATGATCTCATATAAACCAAGAAAGGATCATATGAGACCACCATCTATTAAACCTTATCTCAACCCCCATATTCCTTTTTTAACCCCCATCCGAAAAAAGATGTTATAAATGTGACGTGTCTGTGTCTCTGTCTGTCTCTGTATCTGTCTGTCTCTGTGTCTCTGTCTGTGTGTATCTGCGTGTGTCTATGTACGTTCGTGTATGTGTCTGTGGTATCATAATTTTAGGTCTTTATCTTTATATAGGGTTGAGTCTCCCAATCCTTCTGCGCCAGACAATTCTGTCCTATCTGATTTTACACCGAGAAACGTGTTACTAGAAAAGCCTCATGCGTACGTACGGAAAATGTTCACGTCATTGCGATTACCGATGACGGACGAAAAACGAACGGACAGGCGAAAAACGATATCAATATCTGTTTATAGCGATATGTTTAACAGGGCTTTCGCACCATGATTCACGACAATGTTTACTAATCATGGCGATAAGCGAGGACAGGGCAGACGAAACATGATATCGTTCTCTGACCACCGAGATATGAGATGACGAGGCAGGCGAATCACGATATAGATCTCTGGTAATTATTATTTGTCATGAGTGATGATGGGTCTAAGGACGAAGTATATCGTTCACTGCTCATTGATTGCAACATGCGATGAAGCTCACGATGGTATTTTTTAAGTGACAACTCACGATGATATTTTTTAAGTGACGAGGCAGCAACTAAGAACACGGATCTCTTGATAGTAAGCGAGAACTGAAGCCGATAGACACTAAATTTCATAGTTTCTGTGGCCAGGATATTTAACTTTCTTTCAGACTAGAACATGCCACTATCTTACAACCATACATATCTTCGGCCAAGTTCCTTACGAAGTAGGCAGTAGGAATACAGAGGTAAATAAATACGAATGTGAATGGAGATCTCGGTGTGTTGGTGGTAGTGACATTCCACGATCTAATCGCTAGGATTTGTCCGAGTGTGGTGTCAAGAGTCCATAAACCGGCTTGTTTGTATAAAAATAGTAATGAATGTGGAGGAAGCCGGGCAGATCAGCAAGGATCGTGACATTTGGCACTCCATAATCTCTGCCCTTATGTATATCACTGCAATATGCATACATGTAGTACTTACACCAAGAAATATATTGCTAGACGAGTCAAATCCTGCTGCGTAGATGCGGCAGTTGTTGACGTCGTTACGATCAGCGATAATGCGGCAGGCGAACCGCGATATCGTGCTTTGTAATACTTTCGTGTCTCCACTCTTGTCGCCGGCCACTGTGTCCATCACCACGAAGTCTATAGGCGGTTCTGATGATCGTCCAACCTGAAGCAAATAGAAATTAAAATAAATAACAATTGAATTATGGCTATTTAAGGTACGTATCACTATATTATAAAAAAATCTTAATCGCCTCTGGGTCCAGTGTTGGAATCGTCTAAATAACGATCCCATGTTCGATTCCCAGGTCAGGCAACTCAAAAATTTATATTTTAAATTTTCTAATAAAAACAACATTGCCCGGTATCGGTTGACGGTAGACTTCCCACCTATCATATTACATTGTCTGGTTCTGTTTTTTCCTACTCCTTTTGGGAGATGAGGGTGATATATTATATTTTTTAGTATTTATGTAAATATGCAACATGAGAAATCTTACATTTTTTATGATATTTTTTTTTGAAATTTACATGGAAATTGAAAATAAATGAAGTTTTAAGCGACATGTGCAAACCTACCGGCTACCAGGGCCGGATTTGGCACTAGCAGCGCCCTGGTCGAAATTTCTACGCAGCCCCTAACCTAAAGCACAATTGAAAACTATTCCAAAAAAAACGAAGTATTTATGAGTAACAAATTATCTATTTATTAAATGAACTTAATCCAATTTTTGACATTTTGATCACATTTTTTAATAAGTTGTCATTCGCCCAATTGTGTTCAGTGTCCTAGTCAGTCCCTACCGCGCCGTACCCTAATACCCCTACTGCCGGTCACCATACCCTCTAACACGGCCCACAAAATTGCATTCGCGATAAGTGGCGATCATAAACGCTGTGGCAACAGGAATAGCTAAGAGTAGGTAGATAGTTTCTCCCTAACTTGACGTTTATTCGAAATCGAAATCTTTATCACGTAGTATAAAACAAAGTTGCTTTCCGCTGTCTGTCCTTGTGTATTCTTAGACCTTTAAAACTAACGGATTTTGATGCGGTTTTTAAATAGATAGAGTGATTCATGAAGAAGATTTATATGTGTAATAGCATAGAAGTATGTCCACCCGTGCTAAGCTGGGACGGGCTGCTAGTTGCATATAAAAATGAATGTCATTGTTTCTTGGTCATCGCTTAACTAGTAAACGGATAGATCATAAATTAATTTATGTTGTGTTGGTTAATGTCGGTTTAGCTAGTATCTACTTCATAATTCTAAAGGCTCCCCTACAAAATATAATGAGACTCGCTAGTTTTGATTGCACTAGACTATCATCGTTAATATCACCTAACATTCACAATTTATGTTTCAAAACTATCAAAATCTATTTTTCGTAGCACATGCTATTAACACTTACATAAAACTGTTCCAACTATGCAATCACTTGCGCAAAACTGCAAGCTTTACAAAAAATATAGACCTACATTAGCTAACGACGTTTAACTTAGCTGCAAACATAAAAACTTAACCGATGGGCGGATTAGAAGGTTGCTTATTACGTCACTGTATCGAGTACAGCACGCTCTAATTGCTTACAGGGCTGAAGCTTTTCCTATTAAATCTCATTATCACAATACATACACACATTTGACGATCAAATCGCGTAGGTTTTATTTGAAGGTAGCGTCAAGAGTCTCCTGAACCGGTGTATAAAAAGAGCTATGGCTGTGAAAAAGGAGACAGGCCTGCAAGGATCCTGACACTCAATACTCAATACTCTCTGCCTAGCCTTTACGGGACTTATCGTGATTGTATGTATATGTTAACTTCATTCACTTCGTACATTTATAACACTTTTTACTTGAGTTTTTCGGTGTTGGTATCACGCTCCTTTAGAAAAAAACAATGTTTGTCTACCAAGTAAAGTAATAACAGAGGAGCGGTCGTTCGTTTTTTCACTAGCACCATGATCAAGGCCAGATGGTTGAAATTTGGGACAACTCGTCCGGTACCATCGCCTTTTCCATAAACATAACATTACACGTCATTAGTTGCCTAAACATAGGTGGTCGACAATATCGTTATTCTAGTTTGGAGAATAACATCTCAACTCCAACTAGATAACGCACCATTTGTGTCAATAGACGATATCTCTTACCATCTCTGAAGACAGGTACATCTGCTTGTTTGACTATCGATATTGATAAAAAAAATTACGTTATCATATTTTACAACGACAAATGTTTGATGTACCTTTGTTTAACCGCTATAAAAAAGGTTCTCTATTAGAATGTTTGAATATTTCTTACTTCATTAATAATGAATTGGTTTTGAAGATTATTTTTTGTAAGGTAGGTCATGTTTTAAAAGACCATTAGAAATTTTATAACAATTTATTCATCGCCTTTTGTACTACTTAATAATATTTGTTTAATTGTCTATTAGGCCCACCACATACATTCTGATGTTTGTTACGAAATTTCGTTCCAAAAAAAATTTAAACCCAGAAAATCCAAAATCTATAGACCTGCCACACATATCAGTAATTTTTCCGCAC
>NJDC01006869.1:180035-194913 GCA_002245475.1 Calephelis virginiensis | reverse complement strand
AACCGCTATAAAAAAAGGTCTCTATTACAATGTTTGAATATTTCTTACTTCATTAATTATGAATTGGTTTTGAAGATTATTTTTTGTAAGGTAGGTCATGTTTTAAAAGACCATTAGAAATTTTATAAGAATTGATTCATCGCCTTTTGTACTACTTAATAATATTTGTTTAATTGTCTATTAGGCCCACCACATACATTCTGAAGTTTGTTACGAAATTTCGTTCCAAAAAAATTTAAACCCAGAAAAATCCAAAATCTATAGACTTGCCACACATACCAGTAATTTTTCCGCACGGAATTTGAGTGGATTGGTATGGGGCTACATTCGAAACAGGAGTACGTAAAGTATGTGGCGAACCTATTATGATATAACATTGAAATTGAAGCTGGTTTCGTGCAGTTCTACTACATTAACATTACTCAAATAGATAAAAGACACCGTATAGTGAGATCCAGAATTGTCTGAATTATCGTGGCTACAAAGCATAAGTTATATATTAAGTAGAGTTTAATATAGATACAGAGGTTATTGTAGCTACTGAACAAACTGTGGACATTTTACAACAAAGCTAACTCGAGTGTGAACCCCGCTCGTATTGTCCGAATAAATGGACAGTAACCTTGTGGAACACCTTCACAAGGCGTCCATATCGTGCCAGATGTTGGAACGAAGTTCCTTATTATAAATGCTAATTTCCACTGATTTCTTTTAGGTTCACAGCCGAATTCATAATACTATAGAAGTACAAAACATAATAGAAAAAATTGATTAGGTAGCTATTTAATAAGCAATAGAACAATAGCCGTAGCATAAACATAGACTAAATGTAAAGTAATATCCCCGAAGGATTTTATCAAATCACAGGCAGGGCTAGAGTTTAAATAATTTTTATTTTTACATTTATATTGCTTTCTAGCATAATGTAGTAGGCGCAGAACGAAGGCAGCAGATTTTATTTTGTTAATTGTTCATATTAAATAGTACGTTTCATTAAAAACGCCGAAGATAATATTGTATCCCAGGAGCTTAAGAAGTTGACTCTCTAGTAAGCCTAACTTCCTCCACATAAAAAAAATACGGAAAAGAAGTATGTACGGATAAATATATTTTTTCGATATGTATCTCTTCTATACGTATAATAAATCTGTACAAAAGTGAATTCTGTACATTAAAGATATTTAAAAAAATAGGCGCAAGCGACTAAAAATGGGCTGCATGATGCGTCTTTAGAATTTTTGTCTGTCTGTCTGTATCCCAACCGCGATTCACGAGGAATCTACTACGGTTAGGTATCTTATGTTCCTGGTAAGGTTATATGATACTTTTTATCCTGCTCACTAAAGGGGTTCCCGTGGCAGAGAAACTTAAAACAAAAAAAATGCAAATTGATCTATAATTTATAACCGCGTAAATTAATTATTCGTTTTTTGATTTGCTTTACAGACTGCCCCGTATTTTTTTCCAAGTCGCAAGTTTTGTAGTTAAGAAATAACAGACACATCAACATTTAGCATAAAGTGACAAAACAGCTTAAAATCCGGATTGTAGAGAGATAGTTGAACATACAGATCATTTTATATAAACAGGGTCTTATAAATTAAACAGATAATCCCTAAAAGTACCAAGTGAACGAAGTTAACGGATAAGCTAGTCAACGGCTAATATTACTAGCACACTAATATTAGTATCGATTTTCCAACAAGACCATCCAGTGTAAACTCGGGTTGTATGTCTGAATGAGTTGACAATAGCCTTAAGGAAAACCTTTGGAAACCGTTCTTAATGCGCGAGATTTTATAAAGGCCGATTTCCGATTATGAACAAGATTATTATAGGATACATAGGATATCCGATTATTAGTAGTACAGAACATAATACGACTATTGTTAAAACTAAAAGATCCAATAAACGATATAACCTTTTACAACAAAGCCAACTCAAGTGCGAACCCAGCTCGTATTGTCTGGTTGACAATAACCTTGAGGAACACCTTCGAGAGACGTAACGCACCAGCTGCTATAAAGGCTAGCCGATCTCCTCCGATCGCTTTTGAGTTCGTAATACTGCAGTGCTACATAATAGCTGTAATATTACAAGTGTTTTTGCTTCATTTATTTGTAACAAACTTTACCTTGTGACTTTAACGACCATACACAGAGACGTCAATTACCTTTTTATCAGTCATTAAGTCAACATTTATCATACAAATTTGTGACTAATTAATCTTTATTATGATTAATTCGCGATAGGCTTGGCACGTATCACATTGTAGGACTTAGTGTCTTCGGCTAGTCGTGGGTGCCCTATGTGTGCCTCTGCTTACTTCTTTGAGGATATGGGCGTAAAGACACTTTACTACTAAATTGGTCCCTTACAATTGGGAGAGTCATGTGTTCGTTGTCTCAAGGCGTAATAAATAAGTTTTATCTTTCAAATAACCTGATCGAAAAGAAGTAAGAAACTATCTTCTCACCTGTATCGCTGAAGAGCAAGATTGATGTATAACCACCACCTAAGCTACCACCACCAAGCAAACCTATCTCCATCCGGGCACCATATCCAATCTGGGGCAATGTTGCTTTTCTTAGAAAATTAAAAAAAAACGTCTTTTAATTCCTCGAACCAGGGATCCATTTACCGGAATGCATTCCGCACAGAGGCGACTAAGACAAAGGTTGAAATGAACAAAAACATAAACTTTTTTTTGTAGAGCGAGCAAACGCCGGCCGTTCGCTTTCGTTCGCTAAGATTTTACTCCGGCGTAACACAAACAAAGAAACAGGAAATCATTATTTTCTTGTGCTCTTTTCCTGAACGCAGAGCAATGTAATATAGTAAGCCATAAATAATATTGCTAAAGTTATGGTTTAAGTTTTACGACCGACATGTTGCTGTTGCGGGATTTCTATTGCCAGTTTATCCGCTACCGCTACCAACCAACTGGGCCCGAGGAAATGTGTTCCTAGGCCCAATTTCCGCTTGTGTTCCTTTTAAGTGTACGTTGGTTTCGAAATACAATTTCGAAAAATCGAAACAAATGTTTGCACTTGGCAAATACACACAAATTCCGTACGAAAAATTACTGATGTATGTGGTAGGTCCACAGACTTGTATAAGTTTGCTGCGTTCGATTTTTTTTCGTATCGGAATTCTGAATGTATGTGGCGAACCTTATAATATGTTTGGTAGCTGTATAACTTTTCCATTTGTGCAGATTTGTTGGTGGAAGGGCAGTGGAACTGCAAAAACCGACTCTCAAACTATTTTATTAGGTACCATGTCGCGATTTAATAAAATAGCACATGATTCTGAGATGGTCCGACATGAGACCACCTCGAAATCATACCTTCCCTTAAAAAAATACCATCAAAATAGGTTAGCTAATCTCCTCTTTTTTTGGGACGAGTAGAAACACGGACCCGTCTGTAGCCCAGTGGTCCGGCAGTGGCCTACATGAGGTTTCGAATACGATTCCCAGGTCCGCCTACTCAGAACAAGTTTTTTTCAATTGTCAGATAAAAATTCAGAAAAAAAACGGGATTGCATAAATGTCCGGTTGGCGGATAGGTTTGCCACCTATTTTGTAGCTTATTCGCTAAATCTTCGCCTAATCGCGGTTGCCCTGATTGTACCTCTGTTTACCTTTTCAGCGATGTCAACATGAAGGTATTTATTTCTAGTATCTTCACGCCTACATCCCCGAAGAGGTAGGCAAAGGCACAATCACGGCACCCACGACTAGCCGAAGACACTAAGTCCCACAATGTGATGGGTGGCAAGCCTATCGCCAACCGGACACATATCCAACGGGCAACGATACTTTTTATAGTAATAATTTATTTCTAAGTTTGAAAATATAGTTTAACATAGGAATAACTTTCCGCAGGTACTGTGTTAAAATATGGTACGTTTATCATTTCTCGAAAACCATTTTAGGAGCTCCGTTGAAAAGTCAGCGAAGTTATTTATTATTGTTGTGATTTTTCTAATACCACACTCAACGAATAAGCAAGTTCTAAAGTATGTGAAATAGGTCTCCACCTTACCTATTCTGCTATCTAACAGGTCTGTGTATATTATTCTTGTTGCAGTTTAGGTAGTTTCGGCGCCAAACACATAGACCGTTTTATTATGTACTTTCGAATATTGTATAAACAAACAGTAAAGAAAAACAGCCAATATCAAACGTAGGAACAGAAATAAAACAGCAGGGAATTCGTTGACTCCCAGCCAAATGTATAGTTAAAATTAATTGTATTGTATTTTTACTAGTATCATTTTGCCAACATTATAACGGATGCTGAAGACGATTTAAATATTCTCTATTGTTTATGATTCTGTTAAAATATATATACTTCCTTATGGTCTTTGACGTGTTTCGTGAGCTCTTTCGAGAGCTCTTACACACGAAAGGCATGTCACCAACAGCATAGGTAACTGCAATCGTGTTTTATCTTAGCGAGCTGATATATACCGAGTTATAAATGACAGCATTGAAAGATCTCTACCAGCTTGCTAAGGGGTCGTTACCTCCCGACGCCGACAAACATTCCTCCGCTAAACTAAGGCACCATTCCTCCTACTTCCAGAATCGCAATTGATATACGAAATTATGATAAACTACACAATGTAGTAATATTTAGGTCATATCCTCGTACTTACTAACGGTTAAAGTTCACAATATTAATGTATGCACGTCAAATATTCATTTTTCATTCCACCGACGAAACAAAACGCTACATATCGTGACGAGTTGTAACCGTCGTTTCTTTTTTTGTAGCGGAAGAAAAACAAGTTGATGATTTTTTTTTTATCTCAAACAATCTTCGCACATAATTATTTGGCTTATCTTATTCATTTAATATATCCTGTTTTTTTAAGCTTTGGACATTATAAAAACTTATAATAGCTATATCATTAATTAAATAAAAACTTTCCTAAGTTTGCTGAGATCCTTCTGAGCTCAAGCCCCAAACACTTATTTGTTTATTTTATTTTATTTATTTTACACTTTATTGTACACGTAATATAAAATTGACAGTGAGAAAATACAAATATAAATATTGTACAAAAGGCGAGCTTATCTCTTACAAGCGATATCTTACAGCTAACCTAAGATAGAGAAAAACGATATAAAATAAAAAGCGATAGGTAGACAGTGTACAAGCTTAAGATTAAAGAGATAAAAAAATAAAAAAAACTTAATTAAAATTATAAACTATTCTACATAAATACTTACTTAATACTAATATAAATAATAAAAAAGGTATAAAAAAACTAATATAAATGTTATACCTACTAATAGTTAAATCCTAACAATAAGTGCTACCCTCATGGACTAGAGGAGTAAAACAGTTTTAAACGATTTTAAATGAGATTATGGATTTACTATTTCGAATATCAAGGGGAAGGGAGTTCCATAGCCTTATAGCATGAACTGTGAAAGAGTGAGAATAAAAACTGGAGTTATGAGTAGGAAAACGTAAAAGTGCAGCAACGGAAGGACGACAAGGGGAACCCGGAGGATGAAGGAAATGGAAACGCTCTTTCAAATATTTTGGATGTTAAAAAATGATGTTAAAAAGGAGACACAATAGATGAATATTTCTGCGCTGACGAATGGAAAGCCATTTCAGTTGGACGCGGTACTGCGATACGTGATCGTATTTGCGAAGGCCGTAAATAAACCGAATGCAAAAATTTTGCAATCGCTCGAGCTTGTTTAAAAGATCCTCAGTGGCATCCGGATAGCAGGAATGTGCGTAATCTAAAATTGGTAGTATAAGCCATAAGGGAAGACATAAGGGATATTTTAGTTTTTAGAGGAAGTAAGTTTTGGAAGGGTTTAAGAGAATGGAGAGAAAAATAGACTTTTTTGCTAATGCTGTTGACATGAGAGTCCCAGGAAAAATTTGAACTAAAAACTACTCCTAAATTTTTAAAGTTATCTGACATGGCGATTTTGATGTTGTTATAAAGAATGGGTGGGACGTTTGTAAGTAATTTAAGTTTAAAACGACTCCCAATAAACATGGCATGGGATTTTGATGGATTTACTAAGAGCCCAAAGGATTGCGCCCATGAGTGAATATTTTTAAGATCTAGATTAATTTGAGTAATTGTGTTAGCTAAATCCTCAACATTACAGTGACGGTCCAGCTGAAGATCATCAGCGTAAAGATGGAATTGAAGTAATTTTTGCAGTAAT
Source organism: Calephelis virginiensis (assembly GCA_002245475.1). Lineage (NCBI taxonomy): Eukaryota > Metazoa > Arthropoda > Insecta > Lepidoptera > Riodinidae > Calephelis > Calephelis virginiensis. The sequence goes on along the minus strand of NJDC01006869.1, from coordinate 188,702 downwards.
CAGATTAATAAAAATTGAAAATAGGAGGGGAGATAGAATCCCACCCTGAGGAACGCCAGCAATCAAGGTAGTCCATTCGGGAAGAGATTCATGTTCAAAGATTCGCTGGGAGCGCCCCTCAAGGTAAGACTTAAACCAGTCAATCGCAGCATCAGAGATATTAAGAGAACGAAGTATTGCTAAAAGGATATCAAAATCAATTGAATTGAAATCGTTACTAAAGTCTAAAAAGACAATAACTGTAAGTTGCCCGACATCCATAACATTGCGGATATCATCCGAGCCCTTGACTAAAGTGGTCACGGTGCTGTGACCTGGGCGAAAACCAGATTGGTAAAACGATATGAGCTCATTGCCATGGATATGGCGTACCAGTTGCGCATGCACAATGTGCTAAAGAACTTTCGACAGAAAAGGAAGGATAGATATTGGACGAAATTGCGAAAGCGACACCGAGTTGGATATTTTAGGGAGTGGGATAATGTGACCCTGTTTCCAGATAGAAGGAAAAATCCAAGTAGATAGTGAATAGTTAAAAATGTGACTAAGGAAATGTAGAACATCAGGAAGGAGGAGTCTTATCATTCTCGGGCTCACGTTATCACAACCTGTTGCTGATGAGGAGATATTTACCTTTATTATTATTTATTTATTTTTTTATCGCCTCTGTGGTCGAGCGGTCCGGGTGGTGGACTTGACTGCATGAGGTCCCGGGTTCGAATCCCGGGTCGGCCAACAAAAATAAAATTGGATTTTTCCAATTTTCTAATTAAAAAAAAAATAATGGTCGGGATTGGAAATGTGCCCGATTGGCGATAGGCTTGCCACCTATCACATTGTGGGACTTAGTGTCTTCGGCTAGTCGTGGGTGCCTTGGTTGTACCTCTGCCTACCTCTTCGGGGATATGGGCGTGAAGATATTTATTTATTTATTTTTAGTTATTTATTTTTTTACCTTTTTACTTTTCAAATAAAATCGGGTTTATGTTTATTTGAAAAGTACCTACTCAGATGAGCAGTAGCGAGAATATCCTTGACAAAAGAAAAACATGTTTGATGCTATAATGTAGCATAGGATGCTTTTCAATCTTTAATATTCTGTTTTCAATACAAATCAAATCAAATGTCTATTAAATGTTCTATGTACACATTTGATTTGAATTTATTTTCAGCACCCGACGGAAAGAAGGGTGCTAGCTATAAACTTGTCTGTGCGTGCGCGTGTGTGTGTGGCATCGTAACTTTTGAATGGGAGGACCGATTTCAATGCTATTTTTTGTTTATTAGCTGTCGTGATCGAGATGGTTCTTAGCAACATTTTGTCAGCGGTTATTTTTTTTTATTTTAGGATTATTATAAATATAAACACTGTAATAACTGTAAAGCAATAAACATAAATTTAAATATATAATATACCAGCTGTTACCCGCGGCTTCGCCCGCGATAAATTGAGATGTAAGCTATCCTATCTCTCAAGTTGGATCGAACTGCACATGGTGTGCGAATTTTATTATAATCGGTTAAGTGGTTTAGGAGTCCATTGAGGACAAACATTGTGACACGAGATTTTTATATATCAGATTAAAAATATATAGTATTTAAAAATTATTTATGCTCAAAACTTAGCAATTAACTATTAGGTAACACAGATACATTGTCTAGTTGAATATCTCAACAACACTCATCAAAGGGCCATCAAGATGAAAGAGGCACTCTCAAGCAGCCTCATAAATCCATTATGAGTTGTTATATTAGGGCGATTCTATGAGAATGCAGATTAGCGTGATCCAGACCGCAATGCTGTTGTTGGATAACACGCGGCACCGCGACCTACGTCACAAGCGAGTCACCATACACAGGCCATGGACAACAAACTTTACAACCATTCTTAACCGACTCCAAAAAAAAGGATGTAAATTCGACTGCATATCCTCAGGTTCCACGACCAGTTGTTTTTTCACTTCTAGACAATAACACAGTGCGTGTCATTGTCTAGAATAATGGTTTATATTTTGAAATTGGAATATTGGTGGTCGGTGGTAAAGTTACCACCTAGGTGGTAAAGTTTTGTGATGACTCATCGGGATTTGTAACCCCACATTTATATTTTTAACACCAATTTGGCAGCCTTTTTGTTTGAGGGGTTGGTGTATCCATGCTTATAATACGAAAATCTATCTGTTGCTCTTTCACGGCTAAACTGCTAAACCGGTATTTTATTGAACAGGCGTTACTTTGCGGAAATCCATTATATGTAAATTAAGTCTTTATTTTGCAAAATCCGCATAAGCTGTGTAACTATTGTGGCAAATAATCCTCCAAACGACACAGAATGTGACAAGCCTAACTGACGTTTTCACCGCCCACCTCCGCGACCATTTTTGTAACCTTAAATTTTTACAAACTCGCAGAGAAACTAAGGTATTAAATTTCTGTGTGAGGTGATTTTTTTTTACCTTAAGAAAATTTAGAAATTGTATAGACATCCTGATTTAATACATTTCCTGACACATTTATATAGATAATGTCATGTCAAAACCTGTCAGGTTGCAATGCGAACTTAACGGTATATATTTTCTCCCTTATCCGACACTACCCATGTCACGCTGTCTCCGTTCAATGTGACCGCGGAAATTTAATAACAGCCAATTGTGGACGAGCCTATACATCGCCTATTACATAATTCGATGATAGACACGTGTACGGTCGTCTGATTGGCGTGTTCGCAATTGTTTCGTTAATTCGTAGCCGCAATTGGTGCATGAAATTACTGAAAACGGCAAAAACTTAATCGACTGTTGCGCTGCAGTTTTTAGTGCGGACGATTTAAATGAATTTTGAACAAGATAAAAATCACTTTAGCACATTTGTAATCAATGGCTCGTCGTTGTGTCATTGCTGAGTAATGCACAAAAGCTAAGGTTTTTAGAGTAGGGATGTAACAACCCCATCATCTATCAGTTAAATATTATTATTACTTTAGTGGAGTAAGTCCTGGTGGCATAATACTATAACTATTAGCTAACGTAACATCGGAGCTCGCCGTTGTCGTGTTTCTATTTTAAACGTTTTTAGGTATATCCGGTAAACTTAGTTAAGAAAGATTATCTTAACCTCAGGCTCACAACTGCATCACTAACTTTGCTGTCGCCAATGCCAATATACCTAAAAAGCTTTCAAAATCTTGCTTATCTTCACGACAAGTCCCTTACGAAGTAGGCAGAGAATATCGAGCGCCAAGTGTTACACTTCTTGCAGACTTGTCTAGCTTCCTCCACATTCATCACTCTTTTCATACAAACACAAATACATATAGTAAAGTAAATAAAAATAAATTAAAAACCGTTTGATTATCAAAAAGGACAAACACTTTCAAAATGGTCGAAATTTGGTAGAAAAAAAGTTAACCTCGAATTAATTTTAAATTTTGTCAACGTATTATCCCAAATCAATTAAACAACATCCAACGCATTCACACAAAATGCTACCAAACAATCAAACCATGGTACAACCGATTAAATCCTAAAGTTTAGTAGCGAATAATTTCGGAAATTGCAGTCGTAAATCTTCGAAAGCTCCGAGCACCGGTTGACGTGGTGCGTGACGTCATCGGTTTTACCGACACTTGTCAGGTGTCAGCTGGTTCGGACACTCACCAACCGGCATTATAGCATTTGATGAGTTTCACGGTAAATTGTCTAATAGTTTAAGCTCAAACCGCTTTTTACTAAATTATATCTAGTTCTTCTCGCCTCTGTGGTCTAGCGGTCCGGGTGTTGGACTTGACTGCTTGAGGTCCCGGGTTCGAATCCCGGGTCGGCCACCAAAAAGAAAATTGGATTTTTCAATTTTCTAATAAAAAAATGTTGGTCGGGATTGGAAATGTGCCCGGTTGGCGATAGGCTTGCCACCTATCACATTGTGGGACTTAGTGTCTTCGGTTAGTCGTGGGTGCCTTGGTTGTACCTCTGCCTACCTCTTCGGGGATATGGGCGTGAAGATACTGTATATCTAGTCTTTTTTATGATATTGGAAGGCAAACAAGCAGACGGATTTCCTGATGGTAAGAAATTCACGCCGACTAGAGACACTAAAGGTTGGTAATTTTGCTCTGCCAACCTTATACCGGGATGTTAAGCCTTGAACAAGAATAAGTTAACGACTGCCTTATCCTCCGAGCCGGAACATGTCAACGGCAAGAACTGACATTAAGGCGGCATCAACAGGTAAGGCGGTGGTACCAACCCGGGCGAGTCACTGCGAGACACTACCACCTAGTCAGGTATCACGGTGTTAGTGACGGTACGCCTATGCTCGCCTTTTACGAGCTGCCTGGCAAAGAAAGGCAGATGGTCTATTCTGCGAACGAGCCCGGGACCAACACGGGAAAACATAATAACTGGATAGAAATGGTCCACGATAAATGGGAAAGTTGTAAAACCATTCTTAAATCAACTAATTAATTATTAATTATTCAACACAACACTTATAACAGTTAAAAATTTTGAAAATTAATTAGTTTATTTCATTCATTTAAAAAAATCACGGTCGCAAAATGACGACGTGAAATAGTTACGAAAAAAAATATTATCGACTCGTAGCTCAAAAGTATTTTCTAGTTTGATAAATTCTCGTAACAACAATTATCGAAAAATATAAAAAAAACAATTATCGAATAGTTTAACTTACATCGAAGTTTGATCGGTTTGAGCTAAATCTTCGACGTAACCTTTAGCGTCATTAGAGAGCGCCTTTAGTACTTTTTTTTGCAATAACAACACCGAGGGTTTCGCAACAAAGCAAAAACTATGGTAATTATATCCTAATGTGCATTCCCAGATTGCAAAAGCAACACCCAAAAACAGTAACTTCAAACACCTCATTCCTCGCGTAAGAAATTTTTTTTTAATGATTCCAATTGAAAATACTTTCTATAAAAACTGTTTCACGGCCACCATAATGATACCGTGCAATAGTTACAAAACAAAATATTGTTAGCTTTGAGCGCAAGTGACAAAAAACGTGTTTTCTCTTTCTGTCCCACAGTTATAACTAGGTATTGCAGGGTATGATATATTTCGTTGGCTCATTATATTTGAACACGTCCTTCAGACACCCGTTCAGCATTAAATGGTCGGAGACCAAACAATAATACTCGTAAGTAGAACCGATCGAACTTCTACAAATTGTATTAGATATTTTGGGAATAGCAATCGTATCTCCTCGAAAGCTCCCCATGTTATAGCTTCGCCGTGGTGCGTGACTACATTGGGTTTAATCGACATAACATATGTCAGGCGTGAGCTTGATTGTACACGCAATCGTTGTTCAGCATTTTAACCGATTCCAAAAAGGGAGGAGGTTCTCAATTAGACTGTATGTTTTGGTTTAAATGTTTGTTAAGCGATTACTCGGATTATAACAAACCCAATTTTGATTATTCTTTTTTAGAAATACCATGATTTGAAGGTGGTCCCATATTAATTTCATCTTGAAGTGGTTTTTCATTAAATATACACTTAATAATGCATACATATCTGTCTATGTTGACGACTTCATCATTGATGCACTTTGATTGCATTTTATACATTCCAGGTCTTTCCAAAGATCTTATGCCAACGTACATTTCTGGAATCCGGAAATCCGTTTGCTGTCTGTGGAGTACCGTCTGATTTATCTTCACACCAGTACCGATTAAGACGTAGGCAGATGTACTAGCAGAGCACCAACGATTAGCCGATGCTACTTACTACGGAGCCCCAAACGATAAAAAACACATTTTGCCTGCCCGGTACCCAAACCCGAGACTTCGCATCAGAGGCGACTCGTCTACTAGCATGCTTTCCAATCCCATAAAACATTGAGATAGAACGGTAGAAATCGATTACGATATTGTCCACATGTTACATTACGTCAAGTAATCCATAAAGGTTCCGCATTAAAGATTAGCAACAAGAAATCGATAACGCACCAAAACTATTGTACTCGTATAGTCTGTCTACAGTCAACGTTGAAAAAGAATGACAAAAAGGTAGTGATTGATCGTTTTAATATAGTAAAATAAAAATGATAAAAAAAAACAAGGATTTGCAGTCTCTCTGAGTTCACCGACTTTTTAAATAAAAAAAGCTGTTTTTCGAAACTGTATTACTCCGCTGGTTCGGTCATGTGGAAAGAATGACAGATGAAAGATTGACAAAGCATATATACAATGCGAATGGGGATGGATGTAGGTACCCGGGGAGACCAAGGCTGACATTTAACGATCAGATCCATCGGATATTATCCGAGGGTGGTGTCAAGAGTCTCCGAAACCGGCATGTTTGTATGAAAAGGGTTATGAATGTGAAGGAAGCAAGACAGGTTTGTCGGGATCTTGAGGTCTGGCACTCGATACTCTCTGCCTACTCCGTAAGGGACTTGGCGTGAAGATATGTATGTATGTATGTAAGTGAACAAACAAATTAAGCTAACCCGTACGAATTTATATATTGACTTGTGATCAACAATACTAATATATAGAAATAACTAAATAAATATCAGTATATTTACGACTAACAAGACATCTAGATCCAGAAATCCAGGCATATAGACGTCTATTACACAAATGCCTGGCCCCGTTGAAAATCGAACCTGAGGCCCATGGTAGGTCGGTAGTGTTAGGCGTGTACGATAACCTCTCAACCAACGTCCAATGCTTGCCGTGTTCCAGTTCGGAGGGTAAGGTAGCCGGTAAACTTACTTTTGCTCGAGGCCTAACATCCCGGCCTCAGGTTGGCAACGCACCATTACCACCTTTGGTGTCTCTAGACGGCGTGAATTTCTTACCATCAGGAAAACCGTCAACTTGTTTGCCTACCGTTATCATAAAAAAAAACGAGACGGTCAAACAGATGTTGTACATCATGTTGCGTCAACCGTGTCGCTTCCATCGGAAACGCTGCCTACTTCAATGCCGCTCACGCGGTACTTGCGTTGCAAATGCTACGAAAAACGCCATCGCGTGGGTTTAGTTACTCTATTACCTGTGCAATGTGCAGTCTCACATAATAATTTTTTCTCGGTTTGCTCAAAACTTTACCTTGATTTTTATGTAATTTTTAAAACAAACCGTAAACTGTTATGGATAGCGCACACATTTGACGAGTTCACTGCGCAATAGTCCGCTTAGATCGCATAATTTTAATACATTTTGCATGGAGGAACGCACACTATGCCAGGCCGCATTGCGGCGGTTTTGTGCATAACTGTGAAATGCGATACGCCCCGATCCGACACGCTGCGGCCTGTCCAAATATGCGCTATTCTTTATACTACACCAGCTGCCTGTTCCGGCTTCGATCGGATGGTAACTTTTTGGTCATAAACTGAGATGTAAACTATCCTATCTTTCAAGTTGGATCAAATAGCACGCGGTGCGCAAATTTGATTGAAATCAGTTAAGTAGTTTAGGAGTTACACAAGCTTGTGGGTTGCGAGGCGAGTGTATCCCATAAGTTGACTATTCGCAATTGAAACAAGGCTGTGGTAAGCATTGGCCTTATTGTGGCAATACCGCTCCGGGAAAATCGTCTCAAACATAGTCATGGTTTTGGCGCCACCGAGAAAAAAGATGGTCGAAGTTTTTTCATATTTATTGAATTTCGTGTTGATATTGAGTGAAATTAGTCAATTTTGGTGGCATTTTGTATAATTTCGTTCAGTGAAAGTGCAAAAATGAAATAATCAGGAAGAAATTACCGTATCGTGTATTTCCTCGTTGCCGCCAAACCACATTATATGAGCTTGGGTAATGAGGCCATCGCTTTACCCAAGAGCCTGACATGACTAACTGACGACTTATGACTGATGACTTATTATAATTTGTTAAAAATGATGTAAAATTTGAAGCAAATTTCTACTTGACTAATGGCAAAATACTAACGTGAAGGCCAATACTTAAAGAAAGAAAGAAAGAACATAGTCATAGTTCCATTGTTGATAATGAACGAGACCTCCTTCGGCCTGCTTGGTAGGGAAGCAGTTAGCCTGTATATAAGAAACCCAAAACCAACGCCAAGGTTGCTTCTTACGATCAGGAGGGTTGTGCTTGTTTGCTGTCTTAAGACATAAAAAAGCGACTTTTTTCCAGTGATTGCGGCTTTCTATTGAACGGACATCTATTAATATAATGGCAATGGAAACGAGGCTATTTTCTCGATTACATTAATTTGAAAATAACTTTTTCGACCTTAACCGCGAACGCAAATCGAGAGCGGAAAATATCTGCCCTTTACGGTTTAATGCGTCACTGAATACGAAGATTGTTTTGTTTCCCAAAACAAATCGATTTTAATAGATCCATAATTCTAAACATTTTATGTATCCGTTTCTGGTGCAAACTTTTACCGCTTCACCAACAAAAAAGAAAACACTGCAGAAAATTTACATCCAACCAATAGGTAACATGCTAAAAGCAAATGACGTGTCAACATGATAGTGGTTGAGTATCCAATTTTACGAACGTTAACAGATTTTTGTAGTAAGACGGTAACTGTTTAAAACCGCCACTAAGCAATACTAAAGTGCAAAAGTGTGCTTGTGTTCCCGTTTCAGAAACGAATGCCAAGACACACATACTCACGCACACACACACACACACACACACACACACACACACACACACAC